>WJFA01002591.1:0-15394 GCA_009870155.1 Pseudobourletiella spinata | reverse complement strand
GCAGTTTCCAAACGTCGTCATATATTATTATGGCCGCATGGCTCGAAAAGCGTGGACGAGCATTAAAAGTATCGGGAAGTCTAATAGTTTTCTCTGTGTGTACACACACATACGAAATCCTGCATGTAAACCAACTACGTAATCACTAGGCGCTAACTGTGTGACGAATTGCGGTCGCGGCTGTATGCCCATAAGTATGCATATTCCCTGCAGTAAAGGTAAGCGTGCTGGTATTATACCATCGAATACACATGATGTAACTTTTAGTTTTTCAAATAATGGTAACGCAAATGAGGACCCAAGATCCGTATTCATTGGCACAGTAGTAAGCAATTTCATCATCATCATCATCACTATTGTTGAGCTCACAAACTCTTTGCTGCTTCACAAATTTCTCCTAAAAAGCCTTGACCGAGCAGTCCGTCCGTACTAAAATGTTTCCCTTTTGCAAAAGGGCAGAAGCCCTGGGCGGAGGAGGTTACCCTGCCACGAGGTTCCCCCAGCGCTCGCACCGCCTGGGCAAACAAAACTGCAGAGTAAACAGGTGGCGGGGGGAACTTGTTAAAAAGGGTGAGCGTGTTTAAAGTTCACACATTTCTCCGTATGCTACACACATGCCGAGTCATCACAACACGGACAGACGGAATAAAACTGATGAGTTAACTGTCTTCCACCTTTATATTGCATTATTCTCTCGCTCAAGTGCGTATGCCGTATCCTCGGAGCGCCATAAACTTGTCACAGAATGTGTCTCCGCCGCCGCTGGAGGAAACCATCTGTTGAGTTACTAATTTTAATGACTTCCATTATTCCTACACCGGGGCGCCGCGGCTCCAACAATACTTTTCATCTTTAAATAGGACTTGGAATATGCGGATGAGAAGTAGGCTCATCACCACCATCACTTTCCCGCTACCATCATCATCATCATGAGACATACAAGGAAGAGGAATGATGATCATCATAATTCATCTCGGGACTGACATGCAAAAGAGAAGTATGTTATGTACCGTTAGGCACAGTGTGTGTGTGTGTGTGTGTGTGTGTGTGGAGGAGGCGGATTTTTTTTGTAACGGCGGCCAATCCATCTTGCCAACCACCCCGCTCGTCATACCCTACACATTGACGTACATGTGCGCCCTGCTCCATATATGATGCAATCAGGCATAATTCACTGTCAGTGGGAGGCCCGCATGGAGGGTCGATTGCTGTTATTACCGGTATTTTATTATTATTCAGTTGAAAAGAACTCTGAAGAGCTCGTCTTTAAATTGGAATAATAATTATTAGGGATGGAAAGATCTCCTCAAATGATTCCCCGGAGCTCGTTGCGGGATGCTGGTAATTTTTACAGTCTAATTTCGAGCACTTGGATCCTTTTTACTTGCGTTAAGCCAATTGAACATCGACATTATTAACGTACTGTGGGGAGCGCAGAAACGGTAATATGGCCAACCGCACAAAGGTCGCGCCACCGTGGAACGTGCGAGTAGTGTGACCAATAATGGGTGAATGGCTACAGCGCGCGAAAGTTGGATCTATGGAGGTACCGTGTGCAAGGGATGGACTGCACATGTTGTGTATGTCATATATGGTACATTACCCATGTAAACTCGGTCTTCCGATCCGGTCAAAAGCACCATAGCATAGCACGCTGCGCGTGCAAACTCTGACTGTCCGGGTCACTGGGACCACACCGCACTGCAGATGTAAATTGCGTCTGGTCAATTGTTCCGGTCAATATCACCAAGTATACCCTCCATTTACTTCTGTAAAAGGACTTGGTCCCAAGCTGGCGCACATCAAATTGAGCAAAACCACTCTCTGAGCATGCGTGCCAATGCCGTATTACCAGATAGTACACAGTGAAGTATGTACGTACGAATTAATTCTTTCAATGCTTACTATGGAGGCCCAACTTGTGAATTAACCAATTTAACCACCTTACTCGTCAAGTAGTTTGAAGGTTCAAGAGCCAGTAGTCAAGGTGCCGACGCACAGACGTCGTCATTTACAAGACAGCAGGTGACCTGGATCCGTGAGAAATGATCGGTTGCAGATAAGACGACTCGTGGTTTTGTGAAAGTAGTACCAAGTATGGGCGCCATCTTTTAAATCATTGTTATTGTTAAATATGGGAAGCTTGAACAGTATTTAAAAGGTCAGGATCCCAAGGGAAGGGATTATTGGCTGCTGTACTTTTGATTAAATCAGTTCCTTATCGCTTTCATTTACTCCCCCCGTCATCATTATTGGCTGAGAAACCCCCCTTTTCTTTAACAGTGTATGTAATCACTCATTTCCGAGTTCCCCCGCGAAATTCCCGCCGAAACTTTTCATTTTACTTCCTCCTATAACAAGGTTGGTTCCCTTCCATATACACACAAATGTATGCACACTTCCACTCAAAAAAATAACAACGCACACAAATACATACATGTACACTCAAGCAGAGGCACCCACGTACACCACACACACATACAAACACACACACACACAAATATGTTGGCCAAGCACTTAGGCAGTTTTAAGACTTATGTTCAAGTTTGCGACTACAAGACTCTGGCGGGGCTGAAAACATAAGTTTTATGGCTCTAATTTGAAGGAAAACTTTAGAATGTTGAGCAGGCGCAGAAATTTCTGGTGTGGACGAAGAAATTCCTCCGTAGATTATATGGGAATTCCCTGTAATATCTCACTGTCAGCCTTACATCCTTCCGAGTGTTCTTATCATAGTCACCTTACGGTGGGTATAGAAACAAGAATGATGAAGATGGTGACTCTATAAGCGTGTGTCAGTGTGTGTGTGTGTCTCCTGAAGAAACAACACGATTCGACCATTAAAGCTCGTGGATAAACTCCAGACGTGGCATGACGTAACCCGAGTTACCTGGAGCCGGCTTGTTCCCATGTCAGCTGCAGACATATACATGTATATGCAGCATATACTTATATACTACTACAGGCTTGTCCCAACTGGCGTACACATCATCATTATCCCAACGTGTAAATGAGAAGTGGACGGTTCCCATAGTAATTGCACTGGCTCCGGGCAGCTCTCGGGATAGGATAGAAGACTCTTTATCGAGTCAATGCATGAAGCCAATAAAGTTCCCGGAGGAGATTTCAATGTGTCTGTGGACGCAGCGGAGTTCTCTTCATGGCCTCTTATCCGCAAACATGCAAGCCAAGGAAACGGACGGAGCAGACACACTCTACAACAAGTTCCATGTCAAAACCAAGTGGAGATGGGTCTGTGTGCGGGGAATATCAATGTTGGATGCCTCCGTATAGTATAGTATTGACTCCAGACTGACTGAGAGAGAGAGAGAGAGAGAGAGAAAGGAAACTGAGGGAATTACTTTGGAATAACAAAGCAGTCCTTTACATCACGTGCCAAGTGTCCCTATTACATGTGGGCTCCATGTTGGCTACTAACCGGCGGGTTGGATCCCCAACACACACAGTCACAAACAGTCACACACAACAACAGCCAAAACTGCTACCAACCAATATGTTTGCATGATGGGCACATATTGCAAGATACAAATCCGATAGTTCCATATAAGCCGGTCGCCCTCCGGTGGGAGAGACCCCACGGGGGTTGAAGGACCCAATATGGGCTTGGACCGCTGAGCAAATTAATGCCATAGAGTGGATGAGACACCGTGGTGTGGCTTCTGTGAGCCACATTGCCATATCATGAGCCCACAATTCAGGTATATACGTACAAGTCCTCAACGTACTAGATTCTCACTCACAGTCACAGTCTCATCATCAGCCGTCAGCTAGCCAATACATTGTATTATGAACCCCACCACAATAGTTCTCACGAGAGGATGTGGAAGGAACATACGGGGATGAAACAGGTTTAGGTCACTCTCATTCTAACTCTCACAGTTAGCTTTCAGCAATGTCATATACGTACACCCGGTCGCCATAACTTTTGAGCCTGAACAAAACAATATGATTATTACATGTTGGCACTTGAAAGAATTATTTAATTATTCTCCATACGTCTCACACCACACCACAACCCGTCAGTTCCGCCAGTTTAGTTGGCTTACAATAGTAATGAATGGGGGAAGGGGCAAGAAGTTGGTCGTCGTCGTCGCCGTCGTCGTGAAGGAAGGAGAGAGAAATCTGTGCTACTGAATGAGTCCATTCACATTGGCGCATATGCAGCCTGCACTCCTGTATAGTTTTAATGGTTAATCAAGTGGAATCAAGGGCTTGGTCATCAATTTACTTTGAAAGCCGCGCACACGGCCAAGCTTGGAGCGGAAGGTTATATATTGTCGAGGCTCAGACGCGTGTGCGGCTACAGTAATTTCCGATCGCGTTTCACATTTTCCCAGTAGAGCTCCACATAAGTTGTGCACTTGGTCGCCATGATGAGCACAAGTATCCTTGCTCTGGGGATTGTTATTATGACCACAACTACTCCAAACCCTGACGGATATTTTCATTTCCGATTCCGTTCCGACGATGGCAGTCATCTCCAAGCCCGTACCACGTAGGTTTCTAGTGCCTGCGGTCATGAAACTTCATCCCAACCCCGCACTACTGCTTATGCCTGTAAAAGTGGTCCACATGGTTGCATACTATTTCGCGGAGACAACTTCATTTCCCATGCAATATATGGTAAGGACCAAGGAAAATCCGTAGCGCTGCTTGCCGTCACAGCCTTCCTGTTATATCTCGTAGTTTCTTTTATGTTTTCATGGCAATGCTGGGATGACATTTGAATCTTGCGCAATTATCATTTTGTTTTCCACATCAACAGCACCCAGCCCCCAATAATCCCATCCAGACGGCACTATTTTAACTTTCTATCGCCCCCGTTACCATGGCAACCTCCATAACTTGTCCACCCCAACGGGGAGCACGTTGCTCGTATAACTATACTCATTATAGTACTGCGTTGCTATGAGGGACTGGCAGGGCCACAAAATTTTATTCCTTGCCTAAATTGAACCAGCGTGAGTGAGCGCGCGTGTGTGTCTACAAGTCTCTGACCTCGTACATGACTCCTCTTCATAAACCACACACTCTCCCCACTATAGCTGACTGAGTGACGTTGACAAGGGAGTTCAGCAAATGATGGACTGGCACGCCGACTCCAACAAACCACGCGCCCAATAAATCTTTAATAAATTTCATGTTGAACCATACGGCTCGCCGTTGCCATCCATATCCCCGCCGTCCACTCCCACCTCCCTTCAGCCGCCTCACTTTTCACTGGGCCACATACTGGCACATGGCACAAGGGGACGCGTGAAGGTCAGGAGTCAGCGTGTGACCCAGCAAATGAGACATGTCGCGCCAGATCACTTTCTCACCAATCCCAAGCCCGGTCTGTGCCTGTGTACACACACACACACACACACAAGAATGGTCCACATTGCAACTCTCTGCACTTCTCTCTGTAAATAAACGTCAGAGAGTCCACGGCGCATTTCAACCTCACTAACTCACGCCATAGCATCTTGATTGGGCCGGCCAGTTTTAGATGGGTGGACAAAAGTTGGAGAGAATACCAACGGCGCCGCCATATCTTTTCATTCCAGAGAAGAAAAGTGCTAAACGACCGCCCTGAATAGAGCCATGGACACGAGTCTAGAGTCATAGTCTGTCCACGTTAAATCCGCTGTCGCCATTCACTGTTCTATTGGTTTCGCCCTAGAAAAAAAAAGTTCCAACTGCGGGATCCCGCCCGGCACACATGACACTACTCCACGTCCTGAAACCCGCTGATGGCGTGGCCCAGTCTCACTTGCCCTGTATGAGTCCCCACAGATAATTCCTCCGTTTTTTCCCCTCGGAGAACAAAGGGCCTTGTGGAACAATAAATTGTAATTATCCCAACTCTGCCCTTTTGTCTCTGCGGCAAACAATTCCGGGGAAATAATTGTTATTTTCACAAGGTTAATTTTCAAAGGAATGACACACTCGGAGGGATATTGTCCCCCGGCTGCCCACATTTACAGTTGGATCTGCGGCGTAGCTTTTACCAATAGGATCCTCATAAGGCGGGAGGAAAAGGAAAACAGATGAGCGTTTGTTCATGTGTGTGTGTATGTGTGTGTCTATCGAGCGGAGCTATATGAGACTAGAATCATCAGCGGCATCTCCGCAGAAGAGGATCCAATTTTCCCACATTTGATCCTTGACCTATTCTCTCAGTTAACTCAACACCCGAAGGATTCAACTACGGCTGGAACAGCAATATATAGAGACCCGTAAAGGGAGTGATGTGCGCTACCGGGTCATCGTCTTGGTGTGTGTATGTGTGAACCGGGACACCGGGTGGTTGTCTTGAGATGATTCTTATTTACCTTCGGCAATTCAGTTCTCGCTTTCACTTATGTATTCGCACAGTTTAGCTCGAAAAGGTCAAGTGGGAACCCGAGCTCATCGCTACCATTGCACATACACGTACCCACATACTTAAAAATACATGCACACACAGGCACAACTTGAACATACATGCACACACAGGCGCACACAGACACTTAAAAATACATGCTCATGCGCACACACATATAATTGAATAGACACGCACACGCACTTGCACCTACAAAGACGCACGTACTGACGTATAAATACACACACCCACATGTGCACATACATAAAGAAACTCTCGAAAGCCCTTCCCAAAACATAGTAAAAAGACACAGACAGAGGCTAAGATGGAGTGACACATCCCATCGTGAAAGACGTTAAGAATGTAATTAATTAGAAACTTCATCGTGAGGCTTCCACACCTATAGCCGAGTCCTCCTCCTATGGACGATGGACAGTAGTTCAATACACAGTTCTGCCTCCTACCAGTGACATACTTTTCGTACAAATTCAATTAGATGAGTGCTACCTACCTCCTCCGGCCCTCCAAAACTCGTTCTGACAGAGTCTTTGAACAAAAAGTCAGGTACTTATAGGAGGGAAAAAATCAGTGACACTAAGAATCAGCTGTCATTTAACCCAAGGAAGTCCGACGGAATTAATCCGGTTCTTTACCCAATTCCACCCTCCTGTCCTGTCCAGTGCTGCTCTCGGGATTAAATGTGTGGGTAGGTCCGAGTGTGTGTGCTCCGGTTACTAATGACGAGTCACTAGGACACGTCAAATGAGTTGTGAGACAGGTGGAGTGGAGGGTCACAGACAAACAACAAGCAATGTACCGAAACCCTTTTGAACACTTTTATCACCCCACTTTGGTTCAAACTGTAACAGTAGACAGGGTTTTTTTCCACCGGGTTTTCCCTCAGGTTTCCCCAACAGTGACTTGGACAGCTCTCAATAACAAGGATATGGTTGCCACGGCAACTGTAACTCAATCCAATGTACACGTCCAAATTAGGCCTACGTAGGGTTCCTCTTAGTCAAGCGTGCTCTGTTCTGCTCGCAATGGTGACAATACGTTATTGAGGGAATGGTGTGGGCGGTGGCTACCTTCCTGACACAGTAAGTAGGTAGTAAAATAGAGTTTTGGATCCCCTAAAATTCCAGCAGCTTTCAACTCGTCCACTGTGTCCCTAATCCTTGAACAACACGGACCCAAACCTGCCCAGTATCCTCGTCATACACGCAAGATCCCGTAAAAGGGGGTCCTCAATTCACTTTTGGAATCCCATGGAATAGACATGGAGTGGATGATCGATAGCAGTTGGACGACTTCCTCCTTATTACCTGGCCAACGACCGCGTGCACGTATGGAATCGGGAGCGTTTGCCATGTCACATGATCCGAGATTATTCCGTATGTTCGCATCAACCACACTCATCACAAGGGACTCCCGCTATGTACAACCTTTACAAAATCCCAGGTGGAGTGTAGCAGTGCGGTGTGGTGCACACGTGATCAAACCGATGGAATTCAACATGCCGTAAGTTCAAGGATCCACAGAAAAGAGCGCGTGCATACATGCAACCAATTTAAGGACAACTCACGACGCTGCGAGAATGACATGAGGGACAAAGGAGATCCGTTACTACACATCATATATTGGGCCAGAGCCGCTCGGACTCACGGCCACTTCTGTGTGAGTGATTGTGTGTATGAGTGTGTGTGTGTGTGTGTGTGAGGAAACCGTAAAAGTTACCGTCCACCACCGTCTCTCTCTCAGTCAGAGAATCAAAAGCGACGGCCACGGCGACACCAGAGGAAAATCTCCTCACGTCTGCCGCCTTCCCTCTTAAAAATCATCCTGTCGCTCATTACGACACATCTTTATATATACATGTATGTATGTACATGCTCAACTTGTCCGGAACGTCAACGCACGTCCGTCTCCACCGGGAGTTCCTCCTTGCTCCCACGCACATTCACTCGTCCCCAGTATTACGTGTTCAGTGTTCATATATAGCCATATGCATATCCATAGACCCATAACAAACGACCTCAAGCGGGCCCTAGAGGGATTTTGTTTTGAGTGGAAACAATGGGATTCTGAGATATTTCGTAGCAAAAGAGATTCATGGGGGAAAAATTAGGATGCGAGAGCATGAGGAGGTGAAATCATATATTATTATTTTCCACATCGTGTCCCAGCCAACTTTTAGCACACAACCGACTGAGTGCGTGCCTTACTCTGACTGAATGAGTGGAATGAATTGGAGTTGAGGCACAGGTTGATCTGACGGAAATACACAATCATATGAATAATATCCAATCCATTTCTCACCTTCCCGTTATCACATAGCCTCATCGAACATGAACCTTCCCCATGATGATGATGATGATGATAATAATAATAAAAATAATAATGGAGAGCAAAGTGAATGTTCTCAATGAGCATATCTGGTTTACTTTCTGAGAATGTTTGCCAGTCAGCCAGCGGAGAGCCAACACAGTTGTACATTATCGTGTGTGTATGCTCCTAAGTTATGCGCGCCTGTTCCGAAGGGAGCGGTCCGTTGCACTGCAGAGAGTATAGCTTTATGTGTGAGGGGGTACATGAGTTCCGACTCATCTCGCGGACACACATTAGAATGCTAATCAAAAACGTCCATCTGAATTATAAAACGGTGAAAGCTCCCATTATTCCGATGAGCTGGAACCTCTCGCGAGTGATTAAATCACTCGTCTCTCGATAAGTACCAAAAGTAAAGGCTCCCACGAAACATTTTCTCGAGTCCGGCCAACACTGCTTGTATGCATTCCTGTAGGTTTCCGTCACTGGTTGTGTACATAGCTTTCTAAAGGGAATGTGTGATGCGAAGGAGGGTGTGAGACAAGGGTCAGGCCTGACTTGTTGTTCTGGTCATCATCATCGGCATCCTCCGTATAGAGTTTATTTATTGATCCCGAATGGATAGCTTGTATCCACTCCGTCTGCCAGTGTTGGAGGGGTGGCAGATAGGTTGGCACAGGATCAAAATAATACTCCAAGTCTCACAGTCAGCAGGCTCACCATTACAAATTTCAATCGCGTTCAAGAGCACACACGCACACACGCTGACACACACACACACACATACCCTGCTCCCAATCAAACTCGTCCCACAGAACTACACACACACAGACAGGTACATGGGCACACTATCAAACAAGATCGCATCCACGCACAGCATCCACAAACGTCAACACACCCCACATAATCTCCACTCACTACACACACACACACACACACACACACACACACTTACAAGAAACATTCAAGTCCACATCCACTCTGGATGTGAAACCATGGTGATGCATCCTGTGGTAAAACTTTTAAACTTTCAAAGGGAAGCCATGGTTACGCGCCTGCCTCGACTTTGCAAAGCAAGCCGAGCCGGTCATAAAGACAGAGTTACAACTTACACTCTTAAAATTGTCTTGGCCCTCTCTCCCGTTACTTTATGTGTGAAAGGCAATTTTTTAGACAAGCCATATTTCCGGTCATCATCATCATCATCATCACCACCATCACAACTATAGAGTTACATACTCCAATGCGCGTCTTCTGAACAGCGCACACAGAACTCACATTATTCACTTCCCTCTGTAAAACTTGAACTTCTTCCCACAGATCACATATATTCTTCCATACCTTTTACTTCAAATGACCGTACAAACACGTACAAACTATACAGCCAATCAGTCAGCTGTCACGACACTAAAAATCCCACCACTTTCATTCATGCGGACGACCCAAGCGTCTACTATAAACTATATAATAATAATTCAGTCATAACTCAGTCAGACCATAAGTCATCCCACAAAGACGACTACAGAGCGAACACATGAAAATTTAAATTTAATCTCGTCAGAATGCTCCAAAGGAAAAGTCCAGTTCGTTCCACGCATTAGTTCATCCCGCCAGCTGTTAAAATGCTACAAGGGGACTAATTAATAACGGTTTGCAACTCCTTAAAATTCAAGAAATAAAAAGTGAGCCGGCCTCATTGTTCCCCGCTATGAAATATCTCCGCGTTTGGAACCCCATTCGCTGCGTACATGCCTACTCCGTCCGAAACCTTCAATTTGAAGCTATTCACGTGAGTGAAGAAAGGTAAATTAAACTTTTTCACAGTGGATTTTCGCACTCGTTTTTTTTCAGTTTTGACTCACTCACTCACAGTGGCGGCTATAAAGTTCATTTTGAATTTCCGCCCCGTATGTCTGCATATATGATGTGGTGACTGTGTGTGTGTGTGCATATGTGTGTATAATACATGCGAGAGTTGGAGTTAGTGCCCGTACATTGGCCGCAGTCCGGTACTCCTTGGCTCATCCTCACAACAATAATAATAATGATGACGATGGGCCCAACGACCTGACGATGAGACCGGCCAGAGGAGAGCCAGAGCTACTTTTTCTCCTTTCCTCCGAACGCATTGCGCATACAAATCTTGGAACTTCATAGGCACATACACAACCACACACACACATACACAAATACATAGACACTCACATAGAGAAACACTTGCTGAGCTACACGGCGTTTACACAGTAAATGCAGGTTGAGTACTACCGCCACGCCGACTTGGTCCTACTAAAATCTAACTTTTGCATTCATGGCTCTGGGCTGTGAATGAGTTCTTGAGAGGCTGACTTTTGATCGGTGTGTTGGAGAGGGAGCGGACGAGATCTACGGAGAGGAAATTCGTCAAAAGATTGAGAGGAGAATGCCCTTGAATGGAACACAAGACGAAGAAGTAGTAGAAGAAGAAGAAGAAGGACGGGAAAACGAATGCAAGATCTTAGAGCTCGTACAGAGATTAAAGATGGGCACGGCAGCAACTTCTCTACGGCTCCCTATACACATCATTCCACACAAGCCCAACCTGTTGATAAAACCTACTTCTTCTTCATCTCCTTCTTCATGATCATCATCATCTTGAATCCTCATATTTTCCCCCTCCATTTTTTTTTCACATAATTACAAATATCAACAACAAATTTTCAACCATTACATTCATGCTCTACATCCGTTTCCTCAATCCCGTAGCCGCAGCAGCCTGCGGAAAATTCTTATAAAGACCAGGAAAAAAAAGAGAATCTACTGTGAAAATCAGTCTCATCGGCCGTTTGCCGGATCCCAGCAGCAGCAGAAGGAATTTGACTCAGCAAAATCACATGGTCGATGCCCCCGTTAGTTTACATACACTAAGGAAATTTTACTCAACGCACTTTCCAAACAGACGACCTTCACCTGTCCCATGAATCACACGATATTATATCTGATCTCTCGCCCTCCTCCACGGAGCTAATTTGGAATGACTATTATCAGCCTCCCGTCTGTGGCTAGTGTGGCCACCACCTCAATCCGATCCTATCTCAAGTCAACGCACAGGTGGATTTCCCTCATGGGCTCACCTTTTGCAATGCCCGGCGGAAGATCAATATTAAAATCTCGACAAGATAATAATTGATTTTCAATTTAGATACGAAAGAAAAAAGTCACTGTGAGCTGTCATGCACACAGGACACTCCATAAAGACTCCGACTCTCAAAAGATAAATCCCATTCTTCCCACTTCCATCATCATCAGAATAATAATAATAATAATAATAATAATAGTAACTCCTTCATCTCCGTGGAGGATCCACCCCAAGCCACACACATATCTCATTCTCACACCACCGCAACGCCATTGCGGCTGCTCCTGCCATTTCCCATGGGGAAAATGGAAAGCGCCGAACAACTGCACCCACCCTGGTTACAGTTTTCAAAACTTGCACATATTCACACACACACACACACACACACACACACACACACACACACACACACACACACACAGGCACAACTACAAGCAACGGCACGTCGTCCCTACTGAAATATGAGGCGTTGGGAGAATTGCACCAAAGATAACTTTTGAAGGAGTGGAAGAGCACGACGAGGGAGAGTCACATTTTTCATTGCTAAATATCATCGTTGCACTCTCGGAGAGTCAAGTACGGTAATCACATGCCTCAATAGTACGACTCCCAGGCGTGGCTCCCAACAAGCATCACAACCAGGGATCTTGAGAGTGTAATTACTTTGTGTGTGTGCGCGCGTGTGTGCATGTGCACGCATGTGCATGAGCAGCAGAATCCCCCATAGTATAATTTCAATTTCCACACAGGGGAGCGCCATCGATGCTTTTTCCTTTTAGAACTTTACCATTCAGAAAAATCCAAACGTCGCAGCCAGGATGTCCTCTACAGAGCCCCCTTCAACTGCTCGCACATACAGAACTGAGCACGTGTGTCATTCACCATAGCATGTGTGTGACAATGACAGGGTGCGTGTGGATCACCCTCGGCACAGATGATGATGATGATGACGATGGGTGATGGGTGGAAGTTCCACCTGTAAACTTGATTGCTTCGTTCTTGTCGTCATCCACTCTATTCCTTGAGCTAAATAAAGGTGTGCCCCTCACTAACTCATTCTCCTTTGCATTCCCATTAATTTACCTGACATAGTTTCTGCGCACCCAACTCCTTCAAAACAACTTCCCGCCGCACACTCACCACCACCACCACCACCACCACACACTGCCAGGCCGACCCTGTAGCACTGCCTTGAGACTACCACCTACTATACTTCTACCATAATCACACATCAAGCTCAAGTCCGTCGCATTCCCCGTCGTCGACAAAAACCGAGGGACAAGTCTACCGAGACGAACTTAACCCCTGCGCAGTTACAGTATAAATCCAAAAAAAAAATCAAGTGGCAACCGTGAAAACTACCCGCAGTTACGACGTTACTACTATCTTAACTTGATAAACAACACATCTTTTGGAAAAACTTGAGAGAATTGCCACGGTGGAGTGGAGCTTCTATTGACTTGACAGACTGTGCCAAGTCAACAAGCTCCGCTACCGACACGCAAACTCTGAATTAACATGGATTAGGTTAGGCCCTGATGATACCCTATCGAATGTCGCAGTACCTTGGAAATCCTAGTGCATAGTAGTGGCAAGAGGACTTCGGTTTTGGACTGGCACATTACTCTCACAGCATGATACCAGTGGAACTTCTATGGTAGAGGTCCACCAACCTATACTGTGTGACTATATCTCCAATCTGCAGTCTTCCACTGTAAGCTAATGCTACTAGTACTACTTATGGAGCAACTGCTCTTCCCTTTGGAATCAATAGTGCGGCGATGGCCGTGGAGGCGGTGGCGGCAGCAGCAACAACAGCGGTGGCGAGGAGTTGGCAGTAACCTTGGATAATGATAATCATCATAATGATAATATTAAGCAGGACTTGGCAAGATTTTCAAGTACACCGGAGGAAGAAATGCAGACGCACACATACACACACACACACATATGCGGATACTCAACTTGCTAGGACAGGGCAGGAATATGGGAAGGTCTTTGAACTTTAATACTTATTCTGTGTCTATGCCTACTGGCTCAGCGCATATATTATTTTTATCGCACACATTCACAGACGGAGTTAAGTATATATATATAAATGTACAAGGTAAATCTACCGAAGACGAAGACGTCCTGCTTGAACATTTCTTCCCTCCACTGCACTCTCAGTCAGCTCAACTCCCAACTGCGTGGATTCTTAGATGGGAAGTTCAAGGTGGGAAATTGAATGGAGCGGATGGGTAATTATTATACCTTGTACAAGCAGTATATATAAACACAAGGCACACACGGTCCGCACGGACAACAACGCACGGTTTTCTGGATACACTTACTATTTGCGAACAGAACAGAGAAGGGAAGAGATGACAGATAAAATGATTCTGACAAGATTTACATAATTAACGTCGGTGAATGTGTTCAAGGACATCTCGGGGTAATCTTACCATAGTACCTTCACACTGCTGTATGAACGTCCACCACCACCACCACCTCCGTGTAAACTTATCAGCAGCATGACCACGTACTTCACCGAGTGAGTCTGTTCAGATCACCATGAATTACTAGATTAGACCCTCCTCATCCTTACGGGCGTAATTACGTTGCACCACCACTCACCACCTGACTTGAGAGGAATTTGTAGTAAGTACAAGGAAATTACGACTGTGCGGAGGTGCATCATGTTTGCTGTTGAGATTAAGGGATTTTGTCACGGTGCTCAGACCATAAGGTTGGGATTGCGCAAGATGAGTTTAATAGTTCCGCTTTTCCAGTAGCAGCGCATTATATAGCAGCGGCCAGCACCACCAACCAACATGTTACGATGAGAGTGACACTTGAATTGGGAAAAAATTCAGCAGTTGCTGATGATGACGATGATGATGATGATGGGAAATCCTACTGCTTCACAGATGTAATATAGTCTTTTTGCTCTTGCTGTTGTTATTGCTGCTGCTGCTGAGACTCGGAAACTTTTCTACAACTGTGGGGAACAAATTGAGGAAAACAGACGGTGATGATGATGAGCTTGGCTCAATGTTAAAGAGTTTTTCTAGAGAACTTCTCTCTCTCTCTGTTTTCCTCCTTACTCAGATCTTCTCAAGGTTTTAGCCAGAGCAGTATGGGAGTAGGAACAGCAGTAGGAGAAGGCTCTATCTTGGATCTCGTGATAGCTCAGCTGAATGAGGCAGAGCCGCCGCAGCCGCCCGTATAGTAGTTTAAATCTTGAGCGATCCCTCCATTCAATTACAAGTCAATGTCAATGGCAAAAAAGCTCTGGCTGGCTAAAAAAGCCATAATTTTACACATCCCGCTCACACAGTCATTAACTGTTTACCTCTCGCCGCATACCCAAGGAGTGTGCAGGAATATTCAATGTGTATGGAGCGCCCCGGCGCACCAACACTTATCAATCCGCCCACATAGCCACATAGAGTGGGCAGAATTTACAAGGAAATCAGTTCAGCTTGGCAAACGTAATGCACTCCCCCCATACTTATGCAGCCATGATTCCTCAGGTCGTAAAATCCCATACAGACATAATAATAATTATCCATTGGACTTGGTGTTCAAAGGAGTACTTTGTA
>WJFA01002590.1:0-15410 GCA_009870155.1 Pseudobourletiella spinata | reverse complement strand
CCATGAAATAAGACAAACGGTCGTTTTCTAAATCCGAGCTTGCTTGGGGTATTCGTATTCACTGGTTAGATTTCCACTGATCTTATGCCGGAAACCATAGACAAAGTAGGAGTACATTCTGTTAAGCATATGAAAAACCTACAGCATCACTGCAACTATGCAGACTTACGATTACATCCAAAATCCGACACCTCGAGCCGTCGTGAGCTTCGGCGAATGTCCGCAAAGATTCACATACTTATACTCTTGAATGAATTGCTAATTCCATGTGCTACTACAACCCCAGATTCACCGTAGAAAGGGTAAAACCAACAGTCATTGAAACGTGGACTATGTACAATGTAGAATATAACTCATCCGCAGAATCCACGGAAACTTTTTATTGTACCCAATTCCAAGGATGCTGACATTTGCACAATAAGCCTATATAAATTGAATGATAATGCTCACATTTCCAAGCACCCTTAGACGAAAATAAACTTCCTGTTCCATTCAATCCCCCGAGTCGGAATGAGATGTGAGGAACCAGAGACAAAAGAATCCCATTTCCTCGGGGTGGCCCAGAAAATCTATTTCCAAATCCAATCATACGGTGCACAATGTCGTGTCTCACGGGTGTGATAACAAGGAAAACCTCTATTCTCCTTCACGGAGAATCCTCTTCCTGTTAATCAGCTCAATATCAAATTACTCCTCCTTTCAATCTGTACCAAAATTTGGCATCTCAACCGACTCTCATCATCGTCATGGACCTACCGCAAACAAAATTGAGTACCTCAACTCAGTCAGCTACCCTAACCCTAACCGTATCTTTCGTACAGCATACATTTTCAAGCCGGATTTAGACATCGGCGTATATTTCGCCTTTTGGATGGAACATACGAAACGGATGTGGTGGGATTTTTTATTCCTCTGCGGGCACTAGAACCAGAAGTGAGGCCCACCGAGATTTATTATGCCCATGCCTGCCCGTGTAAAAATGTTTCCGAGATGGGCTTTAGGCTGCCCAAGCCCAGCCCATCTCTGACATTATTTTGTACGTCCCCGTCCATGCTACGGTTGGCAAATCGGGAAAAAAACCGATCCCTATCTCGATCCCGATTTTCGGTACTGAGATAATCCTTCCCGATTCGGGATCGGATTTGGTAACACAAATCCCGATCCCGAAAACCCCGAAGTATAGAAAAGATCTCGAAATACCCGCATGATCCTTAAAATATTTCACAGCACGTAATAATTGTTCTAAAATAATCATAATAACCTTATCTAATCAACGTATTTAGTGAAACTTTTATTCACCATAACAGACTTAACGTTCTAGCAACGTTCCATGCGTCTCATGTCCTCTCAACGTTAACCCATTTTGATAAGTGGTCGGGTTTCAACTTCATAGGTTTCGTGGTGGCACGACTGATAAGTTGCTTTTTGACGAAAATCTCACTACATTATTGAAATCCCGGTTGAATCAAGCTGTCAATAGTTGTCCCGTTTTTATTAAATACATACATGTCGCAGGAGTCCCAAATTCTTACCCCAAGTTAGTGAACGACAGGAAATTCCTCAGAATGGGATAATATTGTGGCATTTAATATTAAACTCCTTCATACTGTGTGCTCTGTTTTATTTTAGTTGAACGTCTCAAATTTCGACTGTGAGGGATTGTAGATTGACGAAAACTGGATGTTATGGGTTGGATCATGGCATTCATTGTAAGCGCGGATTGCACTTAAAGGAAAGACATAGGAAAGCACACCGGAGTCTAATTCGGCTTTATAAACAGAAATGTCCGCATTGGTCACTTCATCAATTGAAAAAATTGCAACACGAAATAGAAATACATTGCATCCAAACTCCCCGGGGCAGAAAGAATGCATTCATTTTTTACCTTGTTCCGACGGTGCCACGATTTTGGACAGGAGGGCGCGCGTGGCAGGAATGGTGAAGAAACTGAAGGCTGCAACCACAGGAACTGCGGAAAAAATGATTTTTTAGAGAAACAAAAAAGCTCATGACAAGTGTGATTTACATTGTAACAGCCCCCATAGCCCCCAATAAACCCTCTATCTGTCTCCTTCCCGCTTTCCCCGTAAATTTACGAGATTGCAAAGCTCGATGTACTATAAAATATAGTACGGTTTGCCGAGCAAACTTTCCCCCGGTAATTTATGTGAACGGTGAGAGAAAAACTTTGGGGAAAGTTCCCTCGTCACGGCTGGCTGGAAGTTCTTAAAATATGTCGAGAGGGGGTCTATAGCATGAGCTCTGGCTTAAGGTGAATGTTATATGGAGGTTCACATACATAAGCGTTCGGTAACCTTCCGCAACCTTCAAGTCTAATCCACACTTTTGTTACTAAACGTTAGAAGCTGGGTAAAACTTTTCGAAGTGCTAGTGGATCCGCAATTATATTGGATCATTAAAATCTATGTGGAAAGAGCACGTATAATTGACCCTAATTTCGGTGTAATCACTTTTCCTAAAAGGCTTTCCACCAATTGGCCTGCACAATTTTAGTCCAAACGACTTTCAAAGCCTGACATTTCCTGCACTCCGCGGGCCCATGTATGGCTTTCGGGAGACCGTGAAAAGTAGCAATCATGAGTTTTTGGTTGGGAAAAACTCGGTTAATTAGTTTGAAAGTTTACATATTTCTATGAAAAGACTGGTCAGACGCAATTTTAGGTCTCTTAATTGGTGTCAACAACCACCCCACGCGCCAAAGGAAGAGGTCTGATTAAGAGATACTTTTGATAGTAGAAACACAGAGTTAATTAGCACCTAGCGAAGTGAACACTCACCGCAAAACGCCATATAAGTCGTCGTACTCAGTCCATAGAGAACAAGACCCGCCATCCGTGACAGAAGACCAATTAGGCAGATGGTCGTGTCCGCCAGTTCCAGTCGAAGGAATATCGGCATCCCTACGAGCAGCATGAAGGCACCCAGCCCATACTTGAATCCAAAATAGTACGAGTACGTCTGATAGGACCAGCTTAGGGGCACTATCCTTGGCGAACAAGTAGGCGACGTCCAGTTCCCCTAATGATATGACACCATGACAACGATTAGAATCAAATTCACCTCCCTTCCTTACAATATTATTTGTTGTTGTAAGTCCAGGTTCCGAACTAATGGTATGTTCCATTTCTGACGATTCCAAATTATTACATAATGCAGTCTGTCATCATCGCTCAAAATCATCAATTTCCCAGCATGGCGTCCCCCGAAATTAATCCCATGTAAAATTTGACGTGAACTAAAGTTAGCCATCACTAACAGTAACTCGTAATAATACATGTGATTGCTAAAAAGGAAAAATAATCCCTCAAAATGCAACAATATGTAACCCACTTTCTTAAGTTTGCACATTCCTGGCTATATGTTATCGTAGTGAGCCCGGTGATGTTAGTGGGATTGCGGTCAAACCACAATCAATCCAATGGCGGAAGTCATAGGTCCAGGGACAGGAAGCCCCACACAACTACACACCAGTGTTTATCGATTACCATTCATGTAGATATGTACCCTACCATAATTTCAAGCATCAAAGTGATGTCGCTATTGCGTAACATTTGCATGACATGAGAATTATTATGACGCGCTGTTGAATGGCTGTGACGGCGGTAGTGGTAGGTAGATTGATTGCATGCTTTTTACCTGCACTTTTCCTGCATTGTTTGGCCTAGTGTATGACTTTGTGTGTGTGTGTGAGACTGACTGTGTCTGTGTGTGAGTGTGTGTACATGTGTACTACGTGCCGGCAATTTATGCCCAGTGAGCGTGGGCGCATAGTCGGTTTATGCAGTCGGAGCGTGCAAAAAATTTGCATTGCCAACTTCCACCGCTCTGTGTCTGGCCTTTGGCTAGACGCTAAACGGATGCACTCATCGGTGCAATTGTCTGCGGCATTTTCTTATGTGTGCGACTGCATCATCACCTTCATCCCTGGGTATAATTGCGTCTGCAATTCAAATGCCCTTGGGCAATCTACCAAGCCATAAACGGTCGTGTTGCCCACGGCACTATATTGCAGTTTCCCCAAACAGTCCCCATACTTCCCACACTATATATAGATGCACATAGACGGAGAGTTTGTGACTGCGGAAGTGAAAGCAACACCATATATTGACTATATTGACATTAATTCCATGATGTGACCACCTCGAACACACCATAATTATTTTTAATCTTAGTTTGACCCATGTGAAGGCAGAGAGGAACCGAACATGTACCTGCAGTTACCATCATGGCGAGGAAAGCGGCGAGCACAACCAGGATGAGGTATAGTCGACGATTATCCTCACGGTAGCGGAAGGCTGTGGCTAAAACGTCGAGCAAGTGCTGGGAACCGAAATAGCGGGAACAGCAGGTTTTGTGCGCGGAAGAGGGGGAGTCAGATATTGTGTCTTGCCGATGGCAGGAATTATTAATTATGTTGCGATGTTCATCATCCGACAGTGCGTCACTATGAGACCCGCTCCCCCCGCCTCCACAGTAGATTCCATTCAGGCTGTTCGAGTGGCTGCTATCGCTACCGCTCTCACTCCACCTGCTTCGTCGATTCCCCATAATCATCCGTTTCCCCTTCTCCACCGTCGAGGGGCTCACGGTCGTGGGATGACAATCATTATTGTTATTGCTCCCCGGCTCATTTGCCAAGCCCGGCGGAGTAGTGGTGGACAACAGGGACTTTTCCACGGAATCCAGCCGGGCTGTCGCACCCTCTTCGGGCATGTTGGGGACAGCGAGGATAACGACAGGACACTTATCGGAACGTTCCAGCAGAGACGGCGGACCCTCCGTGTCATTCACAACCAACCTGTTCCGCCTCGTCTGACTCCGCGCCGCACTCCCGAGTCCGTCTGGTCCCTCGTGTATATCCGTTACGAAAAATATGGCGTACAGCACTGCCAACGTGTAGGAGACCATCATAAAGAAGAAGGCATACCCGTGCCCCGTCACCTGCAACATTGATCCACTCACAAAGGGTCCGATCGTGCCCCCTAAGAAAGTCATGGCCTCCAGCCGAGATATCCTCACAGTTCGATTCTCCTCCGTACTGACGGAGGCAACGTAAGTCATGCAGGACATGATGCAGCTCACGAAGCCTCCACTGAATCCGCTGAGGGCAGAGGCGAAGAGGATCCACGCCACGGGAGCCTCCACCTTGAATGAGATGAGAATGTAGACTAGGCAGCTGAGGGCTCCGCCAAGAGGGGGGATTACGACGGGCCACTTCCGCCCGAACCGGTCGCTCCACGAACCCAAATAAATTGCAATTAGTAGGGAGGGGATGACAAGCGTAATCGTGGACATGAGGATCCAGTGGGAGGAATTCGTCTGAACATTCGTCAACTCCGCCTTCAGTCCCTCATCCGTCAAATTATCACACACACTCTCATTGTACATGGCCCAGCACACCTTCGAGTAGACCAGATCCTGGAACAGGGCATACTGGGAGAACGTGGACAACATATAAAGGAATAGTACGGGCTCAACCGTGACTTCCGCCAAGAGTTGCCCCAACGCACCACCACCACAACCGCTCCCCTCACTCATCCTTCCCATTTTCATCCTCGAATTTCCCGTGCTCAAGTCCTGTCCATGCCGCACACACATGTATAGAAATTAACAGAGAAATTGCAGCAGAGACTCCCGTCCGCACTACAGTAACATACAATAATGTACAGCCCACGATTGCACGAGAACTATAGCATAATTGCGGTGATTCCGCATTCGTCACGATGATGCCACGCTATGGGGCGATCTGGATTACATCAGACTCGACNGCCCACGATTGCACGAGAACTATAGCATAATTGCGGTGATTCCGCATTCGTCACGATGATGCCACGCTATGGGGCGATCTGGATTACATCAGACTCGACGGTCAGAAGAAACTTGGTCCAAATCCCTTCCACTACTAAAGCCTTATCCCGTCCTTTCCTTATCTTCATCATACTGCCCCGCAATCCCCTCTTCTGAGAAATGACTTAAAACCGGAAGAAATCTCAAGGACACGAACACATCAACAACGACCACCACCACAATAACAACAATAGCACCAGCGTCTCTGAGTACCTTCCCCACCAGCTAAGGTCATTTAGGAGTCAGAGAAAAAGACACGCCACATATCTCACCGGCACACGCTCTCCTGCTACCAAACAAACGTCCACACTCACTGGAGTATAGTAACACACTTTCTGGGCTTTTGTCATTGACCCAAATCCGAACGTCACATATTTGCTTATCAGGATGTTGAGAGGGGTAGTAGTAGTACAGGAGGTTGAATGGGATTTAGATGGGTAATAAATGAAGCGAGTGAATAAAAGACTATTTTTCCAGGTGTGTGTATATGTGTTAACGTCTGAGCGAGCGTGCGTTTATGCACTTGAGTCCATCTCGACACATGTTATACTATACGATCGTCGTATAAATGCACAGGGTAACTGAATTGCCCACAGGCACTTTTGTCACAACGCACACACATATACACCCCGCCTTGTGTACTCACTCCACTGTTTCAGGGAGATACATTCACGGACACCAACATGTGGAATCAGTATCACTCGGATGATAAGGCCAGCTGCTCCGCTCCGTATATATGTCCGCGTCCGCACTGAAAAACTGCACAGAGGTTTTGAAGCAAATCCGGCAGGAATGATGCTGGCGGTAGTGGTGGTGTTGGTGGTGATGATGTTGACGATGACGGTGGTTCTGTTGGTATGTGGGAAGCCTCCTTGTTGTTTCTATGCAAATGGAAAAGATGGTGCGGAAGGATGACCGGTCGCGAGGGAGGCTTCGCACGGACGGCAGACAGATGAAGGTCAAGGCAGACGCGAGAAGAAGTCTAATAAAGCGGAGAATCCTGGGGCTGGAAAAAAGGGTAACGTGAGCTTTTTTCCTCTGCCTATGCACAGTTTGAGTACGAAGTGGAACCAGGAGCAGTATAGTACTCGCACTAACTCACTCTCAAGTTCAACTTGGAAACGTCTCACTCATTCTGGTTCAATTTCAGTGGGGTTTGTGGGGGAAAAATGTAAAGCAATAACAACGACAGCTACAGAAAATAAGGAGTGAAATGGAAGGCCGATGGGGCTCTCCAGTAAAGGATGAACAAGAGGAGCACATGTCGTTCAATGAGACACACGCTAGAACTGATGACTGATTCAATCACATGCAAATCTTATATATTAACCCAACCACTCCGCAGGTCCATCCAAGAACTTATCCACGGACAAATACACATACACACACATACATACTTGTAGAAACTCTTTTGGAGTTACACGCAGTCCGAATAGCTGAGTCCGTCTGGCACATTTATGTAATGCATTTTTTTCTGCTCCCTTTACCCATTTCAATGTAGGGCACATAGGAGAGCCATAGAGTCGTAGTGGGACACACGAGAGAGTGTAAACGGATCTAGTATGATCCGCACACACAGTCAGTGTTATGAAACTTAAGCCGACTACATAGGCCCACGGCTTGTCAAGTCATAGTCACAACTGGTTTTTTATACGTGGAAATGGTATCATCGTTAAAATAGCTTGGAGTGTCAGGATGATGTGTGTGTGCGTGTGTATGTAGACCGGTGCATCAATGTCAAAGTCAATGCCGCGCAAACATCCCTGCCAAGATTTTTCTAAGTCCTTTTGTCAGCCAGTAGTATGGGTAGATAGAAGTCAGGAGAAGAAGTACTTCGAAGGAGTACGTTATTATTATTACTCAGTGTTTGTAGTACTCAGTGTAAATATGCATATAGCAGATATGCAAGGACTGTGCATGCAGACCGTATAGGGTTACCAATTATTATTTTTATTGTCACCATTCGTGGCGTAGCGGAGCGAATAGCAATAGCATCTTAGGCGACACACACGTCTCTCGTGTGAGTCGCACATTTGTTCTTAATGACAAATGAGCAGGATTCCATCACTCCGCCCAGCGTCTCGTAAATATATGCGAGACGAGGGAAGAGAGACGATCCCGCTCGGAGAGCTAAAAATAAAAATCAGTAAAAAACCAGTAAAATTTTGAACGGATTTTCCTGAGCCTCAATATAGAAGCAGTTGGTACACGACTTCTGAATTGTCAATGTCACACATTGCCACACCGTAATTTTCTGGGAAAAATCAGTTATGAGGGAGGGCTCCACAGGGTAAAAGAGGACACTAAGACACGCACACATATAGAAACGTACCTGCAAGCGTCTCACGTCACGTCAAGTTAGGCAGACGGGCGATGATGACATCATGTTATTTGACTCTGTCTGCATTCGGTATATGGGAATAAGAAATGGGGGAAAAAATCTGGAGTTGTAGACACATTCTCTGATAATTTTATGCAAAACTTGTTATTGTTCGAGTTCAAGGTGGAGACTTACTGAGAACTACGCCTCCCTTTTTCGCTCGATATGGTTGCAAGATGTGGGGAAGGGAGATGCGGATTTGAGAGGGATAGAGACAGTGATAGACAGCGACCTAGGCTAAGCTGCCCCGTCCATGTTCAGCAGGAGATCAATAGTGGAATGTCAACTTATACTGACAGCCGGCAGAACCATGGATGGTGGACAGAAGGAGGTAAAGAGCGGAGTAATATCTGCAGTAGGTTCGTGCATTGCGCTTATTACAAAAGAAAATACTCGGTACTCACCGTGAAACCCTCGACAGATGCTTCACTTTGGCTCTCGAAAGAGATACAGAGACAGAAAGGATGCTCCCTTTCCCCTTGACAAGGTTCGTATCTGTAAGGAGTGAGCGGATCTTTTTCTGTGCAACCACAACAACAACAACAACAACAAGGGCAGAGGGGACAAAGTCACTTTGACGGGGAACTTTCTCCCGTCAAAATATGAGGAAACATACGAGGACGGCGAGGGTGATGGTATGACGATGATGGTGACGACGACAGCGGAGAAAAATGGGAAGTGGATATGCTGTTGCTCGTGTGGAAAAACTCTTTTGATTGACCATGAGTTCTTACGTGACCGATGATACTTTATGCTCTCGACAGTTTGCTGCTAAACTGCAGACACGGTGGAACCTAATAACTGATGTTGGCTTCAAGACAACTTGGCATGTGAGAGAGTCCCGTGTGTATGTGTGCATTTGACAGTGCAAGTTTGGATACCTGGTGCGTGTGTGTGTACGTGTGTGTTTGCTTGAATGTTGCATACCTACTGGAGTATTCAGAATGTATACACACATCTCACACGACATAGAAATAGGTATACCTTGTGAGGTACCTCAGAGGACATAAATTAGTCTGGCCTAAGGAACACCTCAAGAGTCCACACACGTATACATAAGCACATTTTGCAGGCTGTTGCTGTGCCGGCTGGAAGTATGAAGGGAGGTGGGTGATAGTAAGGCTCGAGTGTACGAAGTATATAGACTGAGTAAAGAGGCAAGGCTTCATATGTACATGTATGATGATGGAGCCAGTGGAAACGTATATGGATAAAAATAATTATTTCCCTTGTTTTTCTCTACCAATCCGGCTATTTGGGCTTTTTATATCGAACCAACAAGGGAGGCCGGTAGTGGCGTAGGAGAGGAAAGGTAGTGAGGGAAGAGACTTGTTTACACGTACGTGGACCGGCTCTACCCACACGTAGTTGGAAGAGTTTATGGAAAAGAGGGTTTATATATGCTGACGTACATATTCTTGACATTGACCATGAAAAAGCCCTCATCATCATTACATCGCCCTCGCCTTTGAATGCATAACTCTCTCCGTCTGCATGTCCATAAAAACTTTCCTTTCATTTGGATTTGCACTCGAATTTGCAAATTTAATGCCTGCAAGAGATCTAGCGGTACTTCTAAGAACTGCTTCTGCATTACCCGATTCTATAGCAAAAACGCGGTAATTCTTGAAATTCTCTTACACCAAATCCTACCAGTTTCGGGTTAGGGTCTGGAAGGACATTGGTGCTTGGTAAATTGAATGGTTTCAGTTTTGAAATAATAAACTCTACAAAAATCTGAAAATCTTTGGAAATGGCTGTGAACCAAGCTACTTTGCGGCAAGGCCTGAGGCTCATGAAAGGACTTTATACGCCACAGTAAGTGAAACAAATTGAAGAAATGAAAAATGAAGTGGTTGGTTTGAGAGATAGGATTTACATTTGGTTAAATATTCTTGTAATTGCAGACGAGCGCTGAGTTTATCTGCAGTCAGTTTCCGACCAAATCCACCGGCGGATCCTATTGATAAGAAACTTGTTTTGAAAGATGCGCAGATGAAATCGAAGAGAGAAATTTTTGCTCCCGAGGAGGAGGCACATCAAAAACAGCTGCAGGAGTATATAACTGTAGATGCTAAGGTAATTTTTCTATGTTCTTCCCATGCAGTAGTATAAAATTGTATGTCCAACTTGTATCTGACTTATTCAAAAAAATATAAAGTGTTCTGGATTTGGTAAAAGTTATTATTAGTTATTTTTCTTTTCAGCTCGATGTTACTCCAATAACTGGAGTTCCCGAGGAGCATGTTAAAACAAGACGTGTGCGGATTTTCAAACCCGCAAAGAATGCAATGCAATCTGGTACAGCCAATATTAAGCGATGGAGGATGGAATTCGAAACTAGGGAACGTTGGGAAAATCCTTTGATGGGGTGGACTTCCACGTAAGTGAGGTTACATCTGTTGGACTGGAACAGTTTTGTTTGTGACATAATTTCTGGAAATAATTTCTAGGACGAAAAGTAATATGTATGCCCAATGAGGTCAAGGTCGAAATGGGTGGTGTTAATTTAGTTTTTCTAGGCTTATCCCCTTTTTCGTAGATAAAGTATTAATGAAAGTAGAATGGTCTTGCAATCTTTCCGCTAGAAACTATTCAGGTTTTTAAATTTTATAAAATCCAAGGTGTCTCCAGAGTGTCCAGTTCTTGGATAATTTTTTTTAGCGGCAATGGTATGGGCTGCACAACTTCACAATTTGTACCCATAGCCAGTTACAATTATCTGTAGCCACCATTTTTCTGTCATGATTATAACAGTAGGTTAGTATTTTGATCTGAAACTCAGATGTTGGGCTGGTTACTAATATTGAAAAATTGATGTGCACTGAAGATTAATGCGGTGTATATAAAAGTCTTGATATTTATTCACAGTGGTGACCCTCTGTCCAACTTGAACCTTGATTTTGAATCTAAAGAGGATGCTATTCAATTCTGCGAAAAGAATGGATGGCCATGGTATGTTGAGGAGCCTATTGAGAAGAAACCTAAGACGAAGAGTTACGGAGCTAACTTTTCCTGGAACAAACACACGCGGGTTTCCACCAAGTAAGGCTTGGTAGTTGTTACGGCTCTCCCCATTGTGTGACCGAGCTCAACAAGGATGTTGCATCGCGAGAAATAAATTGACATCCTGCGCCGTGTTGATTGTGTAAATACCGCTAGTCGCTGCAATGAATTGGTATTTAGATCTAATAAAGTACCTAAAGTCTCCAGTACCGTCTCCTTCATTTATTCAGGAATGTGTAAATTATCTTGCTAAAAACATTGCTATAGTACTCATGTATGGTCGCAAGAGTAAAACTGTCGATTAACGAATTTCTTTCGAATCATGGCGTTTTCAACGGCTTGTATAGCGTCCTGTAGAGAGCCCGCATTTTATTCGGTGAGATTTTGTGAGTTGAAATTACGTGAGAGCTGCAGCATTTCTTTCCCTTACAAACGACGAAACAAAGACATGTTTTACCCTAAAGTCGATGTATCATAATTTACAATGATTGAGCCATTTACCACGACTAGTGGATTCCACGCTTGACGCCAGAGCCAGTGAAGCGGAGGCACTTGCTTGTTCCACAGAATCTCTATTGGAAGCGGCAAGAATCTTTCCTTTCCACTCCCATCCACGGTGCTCTCATCCCGAACACCGGAAGCCGTGAAACATTTGCCTAATTAGCATAAAAACCCATTTCAACAACACGCTTGCTTTTCCCATTGTGTCTAACGGACTCACCAAGTTCAATATCTTCCAAGCCAATCGGAGAGGATGACCTGCATTTTGGAATAGTTTCATTCAAAGAGTCAGGTGCAAGTAGAGGAATCACTCTCAACAAGGCTGCCTTGCTAAACCCGTAACCGGCTCCACCCGACATGTATCCCTACGTAAATAATACCAAGTCACGCAATAGACACAAGTCGCCTGCACGCAAGTCTTTTTCATGTTCTAATATATATACTACATACACAAATTTAACAAGTAAAAAGTTACCGTCATTAATTGCGGGTGTTTCAACTTGTACCCAAACCATATCGGTGAGCTGGGATCAAGGGTGCCAACAAAGTGCCGTAGATTTTCCACCACGACAAAAGTATCATGATCCGCTTTGAAAAACCAGTCGTAATTCTAAAATAAAAATGTGAGATGTACACCACCACAATCCTTACAACTTACAACTGCACAACTGTGATGATCACCTGTGAATATTCCTTCGCTAGATGCAATAGTGCAGCTTGTGTCTTTCCCCATAGGAAACGGTATCCTTCACTCGCGTTCAAAAACGTCACTGGCAACTCCGTGTGGTTAAAATGACCAAAAAACATTAACTTATCGCACTTGGACCCCCATGTCTCCTTTATAGCAGTTCCAGCTTCTAATTTTATAGGGGGGAGAAGAATATAACAGAGGATTTTTCCCACCCTTCTGTTGCCCAATGAATGATTGGCATTATTGGCTTTGTCTAGGGCGGCACGGATACTGAACGAAATCGCCACTAGTACTATGGTAACGATGAAAACCAAAATAAATACCTTGCAGCTTCTCAAAATATGGCATTTCCTGCAAATTTTTTTCGCCGAAACAGTGGTGGACATTATCCACAAGCTTGCGGAACTCAACTGCAGAGGACTGCACCGGCTCCTACCCTCAACACATCTTCTTGCAGACTGATTCAAATTTAAATGCACATTTTCGTGTCATCTGATGATCTGGCGGCTGTCACAGTACATTTCTGCAGAATTAAGTACATATCCATGAGTGCCCCTCCGTATTCTTCACAAGCGCAACGAACTGTTCCCTCATTTATGCCGTTGTAAAACTAATTTTATGCTTTCTCCGCATACGCAGTAGTTAGTTTCAGAGTTGGTCCTGTGATGCGTTCTGTTGTCTGTTGGCTGTATCTGAGCAAAAAGTACTAGGCTATGGGCTTAGTAAGGTTTTCCAAGAACGATATTGCTACATGCAACGGTAAAGCCCTTGCCTTCTGGTCATCTCGTGAGGCTTCGTGTATAACATTTCCTATGCAGAGCCAATTGCCAGAAATTAGCTAGGAAGCTGTCAAAAAATCACACATGAATCCCCGCGGCTACAAATGTCTTTGCCTTTGCTTCCACATGTATTAGTCTGCTGTACGCATCACGCAATGGATTCACGGTATTTGCCTGCTCCTTTTAGTGCCACGATTAGATCAAGTTCACCGGTTCTCAACCCTTACAAATTTCCCTTACAGCAGTGTAAGTAGGGGTTCAATGGCTCACATCTTGCTACTTTTAACCACTTACGTGACACTACGCTAGAGTTCCATTCTAAACATATATCTAGAAAGGGTCTTTATTGCCATGGTCGCTTACTTTTCGAACCCAGTACCAATTCGAACTGTCAAAGTTTTCGATGTACACTTTAACAAATTTGTACACGGGAAATTGAAATGAAAAGAAAGAAATTTATTATAATATTAAATAAGACCACGTTTTCTGAAGGTTCTTAATTTGGTTTGATCTTATAATTTCGTGATATTAGTTTACCACACTGACCATTTTCACGTAATTACTATTGTTTGAAAATGACTACTACCACAAAGTCAGTACGACCTGAAGTGTTTGGACAAAGCCTTTAATATCACCAATTATGTCCGAAGTTCAAGCTTCCACCTCCACCCTCGGAATCATGCCAAAACCTCAAGCAAATTAACGTTGACAATACAAACTGTGTGATCATGAATAACTCAGAAGAAGCTTCATTCCGCCCGTTCCCGGGACAAGTTCACGCTATGACTGAGTGAAACGCGCAAATCACCCTGGAATTCCAGACGGTTTTGTTAGAAAATGACTGATTTTATTTATTCAGGCCTACATATCTCACACGCAGAAGTACTGTTTCGGGGGCTGGTAGCGGTCTTCGTTCATAGCTATTAAAACAGTACTACCCCCCACGTCAACTTCTTGAACAAGTCTTCCACTTAACCTTAAGGCTACCATTTTTAGAAATGACTTCAGCTGTGGAAGCCTGTATTTGAGCCTGAAACTGAGGGCTTCTAGCAGAAAAAAACCAGTTGCCACCACAGTGCCGGAAAATATTACGTAAAACGGACCCGTGAATGTTTCCAATTGTAATGGCTGAGGACCATCTTTGTCTTCGGTATACGTCCTTCGCGTATGATTTTTCCCGCGCTCCTCCCTTATTCGTCGGTAGTTCATATCCACCCATCTCATGTTCACACCCATATCCATAGTCAGGTGCATTATGTGCTCGAAGTTAGGGCGAAAAATGGCCCGTTTTTCCATGACCCAACAACTTGATATAAAGAATGTGGTGGCGGGCGCAACTAGTATGGGATTGCGTCCATACTTGACGTTGAGACTTCGATGAACCACATCCACGGCACTTCCTTCGTAAATAACACATGCAAAACGGGTTTCGATGGCCCGGAGGACACACTCAATGGCATTGTGCTCTATGTCCATTCCTTTAAAAAGTTTAACGTAGGTTGGATTCGTAGACGACCGAAATGCACTGTACGCTGCACCAGCCAAGTAGTATAGACCCCACTTGTAGTTGGATTCTGTCAGCTCAACAAACGTTTCCGGCGGTGGTTGGATATACGGGAAAGCTAACGAGGGTACTAACTGGGACCTGTAGGCTGTTGAAATTAGAAGGGCAGAAAATAACCATGCAACGCAGAGTGAGCGCAAGGAATTTGAAGTGGGGTAACGGACATCCTGTTCCAGTAGGGGTGCCATGGTATGCCAGAAGGTGAGTTGTACATCGAACATGCGTCTTTCACCAAAGTTTCGCGCCAACTTGGAAATGATAATCCATGTGCATATTACTGCACATAGCGTAGGAATGAGGAAGTACCAAATGGCAGGTTTTAACGGCCAAAATATTTTCTTCCATGTGTGAATGGGACGCGGTTGGCCAGTGACAAAGGTGAGCCAGTCGTAGGTGATTGGGAATGAGAAGGACACTAGCTCGTCGCGCTGATACGTTTGTGCGGTAACCATGCCGAACTCTGCGGTCCCATGTAAAATATCCGCTATGGAACCGGTCCATTGTTGTTGCTAAAGTGGGGAATTGAGCATACCTCCCGCGGGCATGGGTTCCCTCCAATACGTCACGTGTCACTTGAGGGGTTCCCCCTTGTGGGCTGTAGCTAGTATATCCCCTCCCAAA
>WJFA01002589.1:0-15411 GCA_009870155.1 Pseudobourletiella spinata | reverse complement strand
CTGTCGTTGGGTCAAGCCTGAGTTTCCGCACCTACTGCTTTGCAAGAGGTATTATTTATGGATAAGCTCTGCGCTCCATAGGATGTCGGCGCTGCGCGCCATCGGCATATGGGAAGTGTCCCTTGTAAATAGTACAGCGACGCAACCGCAAGGAGGGCGCCACTACGTCATACTGGCACGCAACCACCAGGAGGGCGCCACTACGTCGTACAATGGCGCCACTACCTGGAGGGCGCCACTACGTCGTACAAGGACGCCACCACCAGGAGGGCGCCACTACGTCGTACAAGGACGCCACCACCAGGAGGGCGCCACTACGTTGTACAAGGCGCCACCACAACGTAGTTCCAAGTTCCGCCGCTAGATGGACGAGCCTCCAAAAACGACACCTACCACACTACTGAGGTCATGATAAGGAACTTGGCCTCCGGTTCTCCGATGAGTTCTCCCCAATTTTAAGTGTTGACAGTGAAGTCCTGATAATCTCATCACAGTGTATCGTTCCGACATTGCAATACTTATACTTGTTACAATGACGATGTAATAGTAACGATGATGAAGAAGAAAATGATATAATGATGCACAAAGAAAAAAGCTTATTGTATTTAAGGAGAATTCCTTCTGAGTGACTTAACGAGGTTTCGAATGAAAATGTACAACTACTCTCGAATTTTAGAAACTTTGGTACCAAACGATTCGTCTCGGCGAGTACCAGAATATACCAAGAATATACCACTGGTACCAGAGATATTGGGTAACATGTCTGATTTTGTTGGGGAATTTTCATCTCGGGCTCCAGCCGATTTTCATAAACTTTTTGTTTGGCTTGATGGATAATTAAATTTCCTAATAAGCCTATTTTTAGTTTTTTGAATTTCGAAAAATTTGAACTCAAGATTTCATTTTGAAATTAGCATATCTCTGCAACTGCAACAGATTTTTAAAAACTAAAAATTTATCTAAAATTTATTATTATTTTACGCTGTTATACCGAAATTTTTGGTTGCATTAGACCACTCAAATGCCTCGAGAGTAGTTGTCAATTTTCGGTCGAAACCTCGTGAAGTTACTCTCTATTGATCACCTAGCAACTAATGTGGCCCGACACCTGCAAGGTGAAGGCCAGCATAAGAAAAAGTGTGACTGATTCTGAATGAGAATCAGTATTGAAAGCAGATATATCACACATGTATGTCCTAAATTTCTTTCATCAGATATGAGAATATTCTACAAAAAAACTTTAGCCTAACTCAGACCAAATAGCTCCTACTTTAAATAGGAAATGTCACCTTCCGCATTGACTCCTGGCAAAACAATAGATGTGAGACATATAACATCCGACAGACTAAATTAGACACGTAGTATGGTGCTGTAACATAATCACTTCAGATCACGGAAACGGCATCAGATAAACCTGGTCTACGTCTAGCAAGGGGACGTTGTCAGATGTCCGCGACACAGCGCCGACACCCTACACAGGGCGCAGCTCACCCATAGCGATTACCTCTCTGAAAGTGGTAGGTGTGGAAACTCAGATTTGACCTTTCTAGAGGGTCACAAAGTTTAACGTCAATAAGACATGTATATATTGTAAGATATGACATGTGGTTTTTTCCATACGTCATAACTTGGGAACTGGTCCGATTTGGATGACCATAGCACCAAACAAGTACTTAAACCCGCAGCTGTCGATTGAGACTACAATACTCATTGTTCTGTGTTGAGACGTTTGGGCAGCAGAGGGAAAACAAACGTGACTTGTCATTTTGGGAAATCGTGTACATTGATGTCCACTACGACTATTCTTGGATTTTAACAACTAGGGTACCAAACGGTTTCTCTCGGCGAGGACTTTCAGAATATACCACAGGTACCGATCTATGACCACTGGTACCAAAGATATGGGGTAAAATGCCTGATTTTTTGGGTATTTTTTTTCTCGAGCGATTTTCACAAACTTTTTTTGTTTATTAGATAAATTTAAATTTAATTTCAGTTATTTAGCTGTTACAGACAAAATTATATCCAAAAAAGACCACTGAAATGCCTAAATTGACCGCCTTCAAGTTCGGTTTTTAAAATTTCTCCGGAACTACCCGGCCAATTTTAATGACTTTAGTGTCATTTAAAAGATAAATAAATTTTCTAAGATTAGTTTGAGTTTTTTTAAATCTGTTGTACTTGCAGAGTTATGAGACTTTAAAAATTTTAAAATAAAATTTCGGGTCGAAATTTTTTGAAATTCGAAAAACTATAAACACTTTAGAAAAATTGTTTATCCAATAAAACAAAAAAAAAGTTATGAAAATCGGCTGGAAATCCGAATGGCGAGAAAAAAATCCCCAAAAATCAGGCATTTTACCCCATATCTCTGGTACCAGTGGTATATTCTGAAAGTCCTCGCCGAGAGAAATCGTTTGGTCCCTAGTTGTTAAAATCCGAGACTAGTCGTCACACTTTGGTCGAAACCTCGTGAATAAGCCAGATAACCGGCGAAATCAAATCAGTTTTACGCAAATGCAGAAACCCCATGCAAAGCACTGCAAACGTTCCACACACTACATAGTGACAGCCTGGATGCAGTACTAGCTCGACTCGTAGCACGAGGTGGGTTCTCTTTTAACGTGATAAAGACAAGTGCGGACCTGTTTAAATGCGCATATGGAAAAACTGAAGAGACAGGAAACAGTTCCAAAATGTGAGCAAACAATTCGTGCTCGGGTGATGGCGTACGCACTGGAAGTAAAGTCCGTTGTGAAAAAGGTAAGTTTACACATTTAACTAAATTTACGAGATGTGATGTCGCTTTACTAGTAGATGGGATTAATTTATTTATTTGCGCATTCCGTTTTCATCAATTATTAGCATTATGTACTGTTTATTAATTGATTTTATTACATCATTATTTATTTTTATTTAATTTACATATTTAATCAATTTACTTTTATTATATTAAATACACTTTTAAATCCAATTTACTTTTCCTGTCAATGCTCCCTGTCTAAGCGTATTTTTCTTCAAAAGAATTTGGATTCATCAGTTTTTAATTTCATTGGGGAAATTCTTTGCAGGTAATATCATCATCTAGAAGTACTGAGGATTGGATAGCCATAGACCTTGACGAGTGGACCTCTATTCGTAACCGTCGATATTTAAATATCAACGTGTTTTCTAGGCCATCAACCTTCTGGAACCTCGGACTGGTTCGCATTATTGGCAGTGCGACAGCCGAACGAATTTACGAATGGGTTCGTATTAGGCTACTTGATTTTGGGATTGTGATGGAGACGCAAGTCGTTGCTGCAGTGACAGACGGCGCCAGCGTCATGAAAAAGATTTCACGATGCGCTGGATGCATCCGCCAGCTATGTTTGGCCCATGGCATACAGCTAGGTATTGAGGATGTACTTTATAGAAAGGTCTAGTCTTCACTATGAACAGGGATATGAGGATGATGACCAAGTGGAAGAAATCAATGGCGGTGAAGAGCAAGGTGAAAATGTTGAAGACGAAGACGAAGATTACGATAATGAAGAAGCACTCGAGATCGCAACTGTCCCGATAGCTCAACTCCGTATAGCAGATCCCACTGTCGAGACAGTAGTTTCCAAAGTGAGAAGTCTAGGGTCATTCTTTAAAAAATCCAGTGGGAGCAACGACATATTGCAAACGTATGTCAAACAAGAATTTAACCAGGAGTTGGCTCTAATGATAGATAGCACGTCCCGTTGGAGCAGCCTGTATGCCATGTTGAGCAGATACAAGCAAATAGCGGAATGCGTGGACAAGAGTTTGATAGACATAGGGTCTAAAGTAAACGTCTCTGCAGCTGACAAGTATATTGTCCGCTCTTTAGTTTGTGCTTTAGAGCCAGCTAATGAAGCCGTCAATTTACTGTCCTCCCGAGATGGAAATCTCCTTAAAGCTAGAGTTATAGTGAAGTCAATGCTTCTACATATGCATCGTCAACGCAATCCTATAGCCAACAAATTAGCTGCACGAATTAGAGAGAATCGCTGAGCGTTGGGAGATTAGCGCTGGCATTCTCTACTATCTTCGCAATGGATGCTACATTGATGATGGTCCAGATGTCGTTGTAAATGATGAAGAGGTGGAAAATGTCTGCTATAATGTCTGGGGTGATGAAGATGATGGCATTGACGAAGGGAAACTACTAAGTATTTTTGAAATCCCGTTCAAACCAACGATTAAACAGTACATCGTCCAACTCACGTCGACATTGTGACTGTCAACTTGATCCTGTAGTTGATACTGAGGATCCCACCACTAGCAATGTATGCCTTCCCACAGAACCTCAACCACGAAAATCTGTTCGTGAGCAGCTATATGCTATATGAAGCTATCAATGAAATTGAGGCTCCACCATTCAGCAAGCTGCCTCAGGATTCTGTCCTCGGGAGAATTATTACTTCCGAGATGACGAATTTTGAGAAAAACAAAGTTCGCGGTGTGTTCCTAGAAAAGGCTTATCGCATGCTACTTGTAATTAAATCAACCAGTGTCGAGTCAGAGAGATGTTTTTCCTCATCTGGACAAATTTGCACGAAGATTAGATCCCGGATGAAGGATGAAACCTTGGATGCCGTGTGTTTCTTGCGCTCATTCTTCAAAAATCCTGGATCTCTAGCCTTAGTTAATGATGGCACCGGAATGAGTCATTAGATTCGGCCGGATTCATAAGACGCGTTGTTGTTGTTAGTTGTGCTAATTTAATATGAGTATGAATTAGTGGATTTACTATTACTATGAATTAGTTGAATTTAATGCAAATATGAATTCGTTTAATGCAATATTAATTTTAAAAGTTTTGATTCTTGCTGATTGTCATTGACTAATAAAGGGGAGTTTTATTTATTTTCTATGAAGGATGAATCCTTCGATGCTGTCTTTCTTGCGCTCAATCTTCGAAAATCCTGGATCTAAAGCCTTAGTTAATGATGGCACCGGAATGAGACATTCCGGCCATTAGATTCGGCCGGATTCATAAGAAGCGTTGTTGTTGTTAGTTGCATTAATTTAATGTGAGCATGAATTAGTGGATTTACTATTACTATGAATTAGTTGAATTTAATATACATATGAATTAGTTGAATTTAATGTAAATGTGAATTCGTTTAATTTAATATTAATTTTAAAAGTTTTGATTCTTGCTGATTGTCATTGACTAATAAAGGGGAGTTTTATTTATTTTCTTGATGTCGATGAATTATTTAAAACCGTGGTTGGCATGCCGAGAATTCTTGAAACTTCTGAATTCTGAAATTTTCCAACTGATTTTTTTTCAAAATCGACCATCAACTAAGCTTGACTCATTCAAAGCTGACTTCGATTTAAGACTTACTAACTCACAGTTGGCGATTCACTTTTTCTGATCCGAAAAAGCAGATCTAATCAGATCTAGAACCAGATCACTAAACCAGACGATCTGGTTTTTTTACCACTGAAATAGTTTCGAAAGCTTTGTGTTAATTTTGTTCCATTGAAAGCTGCGGATGCAGCTTGTAATGCGTTTGCTTCAAAACAGCAGTTGTCCGGCACGGGGCCATGCAAAAAGTCCAGCATGATCTAGATCAGGTTTAAAACCGGTACTTCATTTTATCTAAATCTGGTTTAAAACCATATCTAGATCAAGGGAAATTTTTCATCTGGAAAACCCGATCAGATGTAGATCAGATTACAGATCAGCCAAAAAAACTGATCTGCGACAAAACTTGTCAAGATCGACAGATTTCAAGCAGATTGGAATTTATAATCGCCGCTGATTCAAAATTGATTGTGATAAAACGGGAACAGATGGTGAATTGACTGCTACAAAAACGGCTGTGATCCACAATACCGTGATCCAAAGCAAACTGATTCCATACTTACAATTATGTGTATCTTAGTTTTTCTTATGAGTCGATTGATCTTCATACAGGTTTTCACAAATCACTGCCATTGTCAGTTCCCAATTGGAAATTGTAATTATAGACAGCTTTGAATCACAGGTAACTTTCTGTGATTCTAAACTTTGAATTAGAGTCAGCTCGGAATCACATTTGGGTTTGGATTCGTCCAGTTTTGAATCATTCAGCATTAATTCATAGTAGTGTTAGAGTCAGTTAGCCTTTACTCACATTTTCACATTTACCCAAAGCACTCAATTTTAAAAACAGTCAGCTATATGGGACAGATTGTTTCGAATTACATTCAGTTCTGAATCAGGCAATCGTGAATAATTGCAAATCTCCAATAGCAGTCAGTTTTGATTCCGTCAGTTTAAAGTAATGTCCAGCTTTGAATCAACCACGCTTGAATCGTTGTAAGATCAGAATCAGTCAGCCTTAAATCAGTTTCAAGTAAAAGTTGGCTTTGAATGAAATTCAGATTTGTATAAGCCAGTCTGGAATCCTAGTCTGCTTTAAATCCCAAAAACGGACTGCTATTCAAAACTGCATATGATTTAAGGAAGAATAAACTATGACTCAAGGTTGACTGCCTCAATGCTGGCTGTGATTCAATGCAGACTATGGCTCAAAACTGCATGCAATTTAGAACACATGATGATTCAAAGTTGGTAGTGATTTAAAACTGTCAATTCACAAGTGTGAATTTGTGAACGCAAATAATTTGACTTTACTATTGTTGACAAGTGTTAACAATATTAAAGTCACATTGTTTGCGTTCCCACATAGGAACGCAATCCCGCAATCCGAACAAGAGCAGGTTGAGGTATTTTCGAATTAAAATCAGTTTGGAATAATGATTTATGCAGCCATCTCAAATTCGCAATTCAAAACGCAAAACAATCTACACAATCGGTGTTACCTTGTACAGCCTGAGAGCTGGTCCCGCGTCATGTTCCGTTGCCATAGTGCAGTAAATACATTAACAATGTCAAAATTTATTCGAATTATTGGAATGTCTATAATTCGATGGGGATGGGCTACTATTTTGAGGTGTCGGATTTTCGACATTTTACATTTGTAAATAAACTGCACATTTGCCGTTAGTTTTTATACGAAATAACGCGTAAGATGTTTTACATTCAGAATCTGCAAATCAATCACTGCACTGCCGAAAATTAAGAACTCAAAAATCACCCGAAATAATAAACTATGATTTTCTTAAGGTATTTAATATGGGATTTCGATATGAAGCCGTACGCTTCCCCTTTAATACCTCACTATTGAAAACTTTGCGGGCTTGTAATTAAGCCAAACTTGAATTTTCGCACCTAGAAATTGGGCATTTGTAATCTTTCTAGGCGACCCAATGCTATAGATAAGCAATAAGAAGGTTGTGCGGATTTCCACTGAGCTGCAAGTTGGGCGTTACCCAAGCAAAAATGACGTTGGATGGAACGACCAAAAGCGCGCGAATTTGCTACATTTGAGGAAGACTCAGCTGTTTCTTACTGCAACCGAAGCGCTGCTTTAAATTTTAGTCCACATTTGCATCAGGAATATGATTTTGGCATGTGCTGCAGTAGAGGTTTTCAATGCTAAAAAGGCGGAGGACATTCGTGCTTTCAAGATAACACCTCATGTGTAAACAAATTCTATTTTTAATGACTAATGGCTTTCGTGTACTGACTTCAATGCAAAATTAGCGAAAACAAGATTCTGTTGTGACAGCTTGCGCAGATCTCAAGTTTTCACGTAGCGAAGTTGAATCCGTTTGTAGATTACGAAACATGGGTTAGCTGGCAACAAAGAGCGGATTCAAGGAGCTGTCAACTTCGCGAGTTGAAAACTTGAGATCTGCTCAAGCTGTCATAATCATTTTGAGATCAATAGATCAAGACAACTTGCGTGGGCTTCCTTGGGCGCACCATGCCCACGGAAGTACCGCATGGGCGTCTCATGCCCAGCCCATGCTCATGAGTACGGGCTGGGCGTCGGCATTTTATGGGCATCCTTCGTAGGCCTCATCTCTCAACCAAAACTCCTGCCCGGAAACATGAAAAGTTGAAAAACTTGTAACTCAACCTTTGCGATTTTCATGACTATTACAACTTCTTATGAAGTAAATTTTCGAGAGATTTTTGAGACGTGAAGCTGCCTAGTTCTTGATTATTCAACCCAATTGAGTAGTCAATGAGCTCTATCTTGAACTTTATTAATTCCATTAAAAAATTTTTGTCAATTGACAGAGTTCACAACTTTTCGTTCGCAGATTGTAGGGTTTCGTATTTCTTGTAACGGATCATCTACGTACAACAGTTTACCAGAAATATTTTAGATGGCCTATGCTGAATGACATGTGCCATTCGAGCAATGCATAGTGAGTGTACTACAAGCATTGGAAGGATAGTGCATTGAATGTTATTTTGCTTGGATTTTGGAAAGTTACCTTGAATCCGTTTTGAGATTTTGATCCCAAAAAATTCATTGTGGCCACTTTTTGAAAATTGTCCAGGAGTTTAAAAAAATTGGAGGAGAATGCGAATCTACTTCTCATATCTTGACTACCGAACATTACTTCATGGATTTTAGACGGTGCCCTGCCTAATTCTTTTAAAAAGTGACTTTGGTATTTTCTTGCCTTATCAGGTCTTTGAATATCAAATTATTTACAAAATTTGACTGTTTTAAAAATCATGAATTAATTTTCAAAAATGCATTTTTTAAATTACGGATTTGCTTCGAAATTGGTTCTATTTAAAAGTCTTTTGTACTCAATCTGGTTTTGTTACACACGTTGAATGCTTTACTACACTTTAAATCCCTCGGCAGAATTGGGTCAGTGGCAGTGAGAATCTGTACTCGCTGATCCACTCAACGTATGAATTGTTTGGTATTTAACTCTGCTGATCATGTGACACGACACAGTTGATAATAACTTGATGTGTTTGGTTACTGCAATATTTTTGAAACGCATCCAAAGCTGAAGTTCATTGCGATAGTCTTGTGTTGAGTTCATCAGTGCCTTAGGCGTTTAAAAATCCTGATGGAAAATTCCGTTTAAAATCTCCCAGATTACCATTTCGTAAAATCTTCACACGATTTAATGCTGGTGAACTTAGCATAAAATGTCTTACTTTTCTTTTAGTTTTTGACATAGTGACCAGACGTATTGGTTTTGAGAAATTTTTGTTGCATTTAAATACATTGAGACACATACGAAATAAGTATGTACGTGCACGAATGTACTGGTTTCATTTCGCAAAAATTTGCCAGTGTGTTTGGTACTGGATTAACTGGATACTCGTAAGGTGACATTGTCAGGTTTCCGCGGCAAAAAGCTCCCGTACCATAACGTAGAGCTCATCTTTAACAAAGTACAGTGGGATCGGGCTATAGCGGTATAGGATATAATGGTATATTTCTATAGCGGTGGAATTTGAAATTCCCCGGGGGAACTCCATATAATTAACATGGGTGAATATTGAGCATATGACGGTACTCTGAATAACGGTTTTCTGAATAACGGTACAATTATGACGACCCCATGCATCGAGTTTGGTATATCTATAGCGGTTTTTTGCAAAATGCGCAGCTCACACCCTCTGTGCCTTCACTTTTGCAATAGATTATTCACACATGGATCAAATGCATAGCAACGACATTGGTGAAATCGACCGTTTGAGGGTTGTTAGGCGAATAGAAATTATACTGCGGTAGATGTGCAAATCTCATTCAAAATTTTGAAGTCAAAATCTCGAACTTCGTTGTCGATAGTGACAGAAGTTAGAGATTATCGAATTAATTCGAAGCGGGCGTAAACAGCTGAACGTGGCCAAGGAAAAGGGTCTTGCACAGTCTACAGTGCAACAAATTTGGTCTCAGCGATTACGAATCGCCGAAAACAATAATACATTTAGTTAAAGTAGTTAGTTAAAAAGCAAGAAAGTCCACCTTTCCCATCATCGATGCAGCTCTCATCAAATGGTTTGATTCTGTGAGGGAGCAGAATCTACCAGTTGATGGAAATGTGCTTTTAGAGAAAGCAAGGGAAATAGCTCAAAAAACCGGGGAGGTGAATTTTACGGGTAAGTTCTTTCAAAAGTGTGTGGATTGTTTTTTTTATTTTCATGAAGGAATTTACTGCTATGCAGGAACAAAGAGCTGGCTCCATGGTTGGAAACAACGACACTCCGTGATACTTCACACAACTTTTGGGGAAGAGGGTTCTGTCGATGAGAAAGCCATCGAAAACTGGCTGAGGCACATTTGGCTTGCGGCAAGCGAAGGTTACAGGCCAGAAGATATTTTCAATGCAGATGAGTCAGCGTTATTTTTCAAGCTCCTGCCTGATAAAACCTTGGCGCGGAAGGGAAGACGCTGCACGGGAGGGAAACTTTCTACGGAGCGTTTGACTTTCATATTATGCTGCAATTCCACTGGAACCGAAAAGTTCAAACCCCTACTCATTGGAAAGGCGGAAAACCCGCGCTACTTGAAGGGAGTTCGAAAGAATTCCCTTCCGGTCAGCTACCACAGCAATACAAAAGCTTGGATGACCAGAGCGTATTAACGTTATTACTGTATTTTTAATCAATCTGAGCTAACATTTATTTGTTGAGAACATTAAGATTGTTCTAGTCCTTTGTGTAAAGGATTTGAAGGCTTCTACAAACTTTATCCATCCCATAAATTCAAATACAATTTATGTCAACAGTGCTGTGTTATTGAATATTTTAATAGATCTTCAGTGACTGGCTCAAGAAGCTGGATCTGAAAATGAGATTCAAGAAGAGGAAAATACTCTTAGTACTGGACAACTGCTCAGGCCTTAATGTTATTGTGAAAACCCCAAACGTGAAAGTCGTGTTTTTGCCTCTGGGCCCAACTTCACGACTTCAGCCTTTGGACCAGGGGATTATAAATGAGACCAAGAAAATCTACCGTTCGATTCTACTACAGAAAATTTTGATTGCATGGAAGTCCTCGTCTACCCACACAATTGACGTGCTGGAGGCGATAATAATATTATCATCAGCATGGTCTAGGCTGAAGCCCGCAACAATAATGGGTTGCTATCGTTAGTCTGGACTTATAGCAACCATAGTTGAACCTGAAGAAATATTGGAACTCACGATGGAGCCGGAGATTGACCCCGCAAAATTTGGCGTTTCGAAAGAAACTTTAGCTGATTATTTGGCTGTCGATAACAATGTAACGCTTTTAAACGTGGAATACTACAACCATGTATGTAGTCCATACCACGACAGTGTTAACATTATTTGAATGATATTAGGTTGTAACCGAAGATGTTCCCACCATGGATGATATCCTTTGCGAGGTCATACATGAAGAATCTGACTCATGAGTAATGCTTTAGGTCTGTACAAGCGATATCAACCTGGTACTAGATACTTTAGTCACATGCCTCTACTACGACCACAATCTTTGATCTGGGATCAGGCGTACATATAATTTATTGTAAACTTTGGCGCACTGTATTGGGTTACCCTAAAATTTACTCATTTTGGTCTTAACTAGTATTCGATTACGGACTTTGAAGTATCTAAAATGCTTTGGTTTGTGGCGTGGATGCATACGTTGCAAGGCTTTGACCAAATCAATTCGCATGTGACAACACCATAAACCAAAGCATTCCACATGCACCAACTTCAGAATTCTTACAAGCCTTCGAATTTGTTTGGTGCAGTAATTGTGCTACATGCACCAATGGAAGAAACCCACGCATTCCTATCGTTGGTGCACGGCCCGCCAATAAGTTTTGCACGCACCAACACAAGAAACCTCAAAGCCGTAGGCCTTTATTACGACCACAAGGTTTGATCTGGGATGAGGCGTTAAGGTGCTGAAGTCTAATCTAATTTGGGGCAATGTTTTGGGTCATCCTGTAATTGGTGTTAACTAATGTTCAATTACGAATTTTGAATGATGCTGTGGCTAAAAGTCACTAAATATAGGCCCCAGAGAGCTCAACACGCCTATTTCGTATGGCTGTAGCGAATAAGAATTTTCACCGAATTTCAACATTTTGCAAGGGGGGACCCTTGGAAGATTGAAAAATCCCATGTTAAATCCCAAAAGAAAACGTCAACTTTGAATTTCGAAAAAAAATTTTAATTTTTTTTCAGCGCGAAGCCGCACCACGCGCAAGAAAGTTTGACACTTTCCTATGTTTTCGACACTGCTGCATGCGATGGTACTAGTACCAGGTTGATATCGCTTGTACAGACCTAAAGCATTACTCGTAAGATGCTTGGTATGTTATTAAATTTGATTTGCCGCTGAAGCTTCTTCAAATTTATTGCTAAAGCTCGTTTTGTAGGTATTCTAGCGTAGACACTCAAGCTTTGTTACATCCGTTTGGTACGTGGGTCTAAATCATAAATGATTTCAAGATTATATATTGAGTTATTTACCAATATCACTTTCGCATACGTCGGTGATCATATGCGCGATCAAGAGGTCAGAAGAATGAATTGGCATTATTTTGTAGGAAATTAAAATTAAAAACTGGAAATTTGCTAGGTAAAAAGTCTGATTAATTTCATACGAATTGACGCGCAAAAAACTTCAAAAAAGAGTCAGCTACGCCAGAATTTACAAAACTTGGATTTATCCACTACTTATGCTTCGGGATGGTCTCTACGTAGCTCAGGGTCACCGAATTCTCTCAGGGCTGCTATATTTCAGCTATTATTTCAATCTGAAATTATCAACTAAGATTTCGATTGCTACTAATAAAATTATGCAACTAGCTTGAGGTGCTTAAATTCTATTGGTAGGTACATGATACTTCAAAATATTTAGCACCCTGTAACCATGTGATAGGGCCGAACATTTTGTATCAAATGGAGTATGTTGCTTCATCTCATTTGAATTGTTGCAAAGGGAACCAAGTATTTGGCACACAAAATTTGAGCAAAATTTTTCGGTTTCTAAAAAAATTTAACCGCGGGTATCCGCGGATCGGATCGGATACGGATAGAAGGTTTTTCATCCGGCATCATATTGGATCGGATACGGATAGGCCAAAAATTATCCGACTGAAATAGATAATTTTGGATCGGATGGCGGATAGGCAAATATCCTTAATAGGAAAGGAAACCTTAATGCTCGCAGATTTAATAATGAGGCTCTGCTGGTGGATAATTTACATCCTCATTGCAGTTCTGTACACTGTTTTGAGATCCTCGGAGATTCTTTGCTTTCTGCAACAGTTCAAGGGAATGAGCTTCAAATTTGATACGATTTATAATCATTATTTTCTGTGGCAAATTCTTCGTTAGGTCGATTGGTAATCCATTTTTTTAATTGTTTTAATTATTTTTAGACAGTGACGGGATGAAGAGTGGAGCAGATTACCCAGAAAATGCAGCTTTTGCGTTCATCAACAGTATTGTCTGTTTAAGTATCGGCGTTACGACAATCATGTTTGCCAGTCAGCCTTTGAAACCACACTAAGCGTCATCCATTTTCATTGACCCGGGAAACCGCTCCATTATTGTTCTGATGTGTTGGGCGATTTCTGAGTTTTTCCAGTACCTAACCAATTGGGCCATTATACTCTTCTATATGTTTCTTATATTCAGCCACTTGACCGCTGCTTCAGACTTTAAGGTAAATGTGAATTACAGCTTGTTAATACCGTGAATAATTTTAGCACACTCTGTGATGCTAGGGTAAATCTAACGCGCCGATCCATATACCACACGTACACCATGTTCCAGCTTTTCAGATTAATCAACTCTTAGCTTCCACTGCATCCTGACCATTTTTTCCGAAATAAAAACCAGTGCATTGGTGCATGTGCATACCTACTTTGTATGTATCGAAATGCAGCCAAAATTTCTCAAAACTAGTACGTCTGGTCACTATGTTTCACTATTCAGCCATTAGTTCATTCTCGCCATAAATTTGTGGTAATCCTACTGGCAATAGCCTGTAGCTATGTGGTATTGCATATGACAGATTGGTCCTTTTTCCGTTCTAAGCAAGTTTATGCCTCCCACTTGCTCGTTACTAGTACGACGCTTGTATTTCAAATCTGTTGGTATCGGCTGTCAATGAATCTGACAAGGGGACTTTCTTACACGTCAACAAAGCACAATTCAATGATCAAGTGCGTTCAAGAGGTCCTCTAGAAAGATTAACAATGGCCAACTCCCAGGTACGGAAATTCAGATTTTGCTGAGTAACGTTTCCTCAAAATTTTCATCAGTGGGTACCAATAGGTATACGTCTTCACTTAAAAATCCCATGTTAAGTCCCATAAGGAATTTCCAGTTTTGAGTTTTGCGTACTCATTTACACCCACAGTGAGAAAAACGACGAAAATTTGATGTTATGATTTTCGTCTCGGAATTCCGCCAAAGGATATGAGCCGGGTAAAAATGGCTTACGTGCATTTAATACATACTGCCTTTTTGCTCCTTTCGTAAGAAAAAAACTTTTGACGACAGCTAAACAACTAGTTCCGCTTGTTTCAGCTCAAAATAACTAAGAAAGCCGTAGATTTTAGCGATTTTAGTTTTCAAAAAACAATGATTGTAGTCTATGGAATTTACGTCTACGGGAGACTAAATATTGCGCTTGTTACCGTAATGCGTTGATTTACCACGTGTATCGCCTATGTGGACTTCCTACAGCATCCCTATATTTCGTCGCATGCATCCGATTTCTCCGAGTCTTTTGGCCCTGTGCAAGTGCAATTCCACAATGTTAGACCGGCGGCTCTATCAGTATTGGGAACGAATCGGATAAATTGGCGGTACTCCTTGGCATTACCATGACGTGAAAAACGCCTGGTTCGGAGGAGTGTAGGGTATTCCTTCGTCAACTCGAAATATCTGTCATTCAATCTATCTTCCACCACTGCGTTGTAACCACTCGCTTGGCGAATCTGTTAAACACCTAGCGTTAGTCCTGGTAAATCCTGTTCGCTCATTTTGAAAAATTATTCCAACTCCATTATTTTCATTTTCATTCCGTCTCTTCTAAAAAATCCGTAACATAAAACTTAAACATAAAACGATCATGCAGTGCTTGTTGCCGTTCCTTCCTTATCCAACTCATGATTTTGGGCCAAGCCATACGAATTATCTATTCCATCGAATGACCGGTTAGAAAACGTGGTTCTGGATTAATTAAATGCGTTTTGGGATCCACTTGATGCAAGCATATTCTTGTTCCTACATACACATAGAGCTCAGAATGAATGTACAGGGTATCACAAAACTATACGTCACATTTGTTTTCCTTGTACAGCCTGAACGCCTCAACAAAAATCATTGATTTTGGTACCGATAGAAAGCTGAGGCTTTAAGTTTTTGTTTGAATCCGTGCTCATACGGATCTGACCACTGGTTCATGAGATAGGTCACACAGGTCCAGACATTTGAAGATTAACGATTTTTTGAGGATTGAAGATTGGGATTAGGATTATTTCATGTAAATGAGAATTGAAAACTTAGGATTTAAGATTAAA
>WJFA01002588.1:0-15413 GCA_009870155.1 Pseudobourletiella spinata | reverse complement strand
GGTAATGTTAAATTACCCTGTTATTTTACCCATGCACCATACACAGGGTACCAGTGAAACGATCTGGCCAAGCATGGTACCAAGCGGATACCAGGATCGTTGATCTACGTTGAGCCGTTTAAACCGTTAAATGTGATCTATCATTATGGGACACCCTGTATAAAGACAAAAACAGCTGTAGCCATGAGTTTTGTATTTAAAAAGATTTTGCGTGTCGCCAACGGCAGTCCAGTTTTTCTGTTTGGATACCAAGGCAATGTATTTTAGTGAAAAATTTCAAAAGTTTCTTAAGTCCAGGAAAATCAAGCCGTATAATACTTTTAGCCTAATAAAGTCGACATTTTCTGAGATCACAATTAGAACTGTATTCACAAGAATTCAGCGATACATGACCCAGAAAAACACTGAACGTTTCATTGACAAGCTACAGGATTTTGTGCTCTCGTACAACGCCACCATACATTCAGCTACAAAACTCTCGCCTAACCAGGTGAACAAGGACGAGTTTTTGGTTTGGGCTCGACTGTTCAGCAAATACTTGGAAGACTCCAAAAGTTTTGTTATGGAACGCAATGCAGCACTTCAAGGGACAGGCGTTCAGTTTGACTTTACCGTTATGAACTTTACTTTGTCATAACCCATCGTATCCCTCTAAATTGATGCATCGCTGCAAGACAGTTGGCTTTTAATCTCACAAAAATTTAGCGCGAGTACTGGGATTTAACCGAACCACCTTTTATCCTGGGCAATACCAGGGCTGCGAGCTGTCATTGCAAGATGTTGTGATACTTTTAAAACGAAAGCTCAGTTTCCAATACAACTATATCAGCCAAGTGATTATCAAACAGTGATCAAGATTAACGAAGAGCTGGAGAGCCGTTACCCTTTTTACTGTGTACCTGTGTTTACTAATATCCTGTTGTTTAGTAGCTCTGTCTACGACTTTAATACATGGGTTTGGATAAACCTGGTAATTTGGAGCTACATACTGTGCTTCTAATTACAATGCAGTACATGCTAGTTACAATGCAGGGTATTTGACATTTTCTGAATTAGTATTGATGGAAAATTTTGACGACGATTTAAGAAGAGACACCATACACGTTCGCTAAGAGATACATGCACTACACGTTAAAGGCGAAATGGACGATACTGTTCTTATGTGTTGCTCAGACATTGAGGCTAGTAACTGGCGAATTGTTAACTTGATTTCCATGGAAATTCGAATGGGAGAGCTCCACTTACTTGAGCGGTTAAGAACGCAAGGGCCACTTCCCCTGCCAGCAGTACTTGGAAAAAAGCATAGGAACATTCTATTTGGAAACATTGATAATAAGTGCTTTCACTATTGCATAGCTGCTACCGTATTCTGGACAGAGGAAGCAAAATGTTTCGAGGCAAACAAGGATGCCAACGAGCTGAGACGCCTTTAATATTAGGCCACATGGTCTCCTTATCTTTGTAGACTAGATTTTACGTCCCACAAAAATGAAAGAGTATAGTAGTGTCATCATTTCATTTTTGATATATTCGCCGGATAAGACGCGCTCGCATTTTGCGTGGATACCAGATGTTGATAAATTCTTGGGATACGTAAATCCGTAGCTTAAGACTTTTTTTGTGAGTATTGTTTGCAACCTTTTCCATCTAAGACAACTAAGGCAGGGCATACAAAAGTATGCGAAAAGAATATTAGATACCAGTTCACATCTCTTGGCTAAAAACTCAAGTACACTTTACTATGATTGGGAAACGTGAAGTGCACCTGTTGAAGAGCCAAGTGCAAAGAGGGGTAGCACAACTGCGGTAAATTCAGAATTTAAACCTACTGCATTGTCCAATGCAATAATCTACCGTCCCGAAACTGAAAGTGTGTCTGCACAACGAGCATTATGATGGTTCAAATCCTGTTCGCAAGATTTTTGAGCGTGTGTATGAATTGACGAACCAGGTACTCATTAAGATAAGGAACGTTAGCAATATACCATCTACAGAATTTAGCACAAGCATGAAGCAGTGATGCACTGTGAGTTCTGCACTCGCAAATTTGATAGTGAGGAAGATGACACTTTATGTAATGATACTCATTATCTAGATTATGACTTTTACGAACCCGAAATGGACGCTGCTGACTTTGCTCATTTGTATGAGTTTAGTGATGGGGAGCGTCTCATCATGTATTCTCAGTGTTTTCCCACATTCCTGACCTTCGAGAGAATAATGCCGGCGTAAGTGGGCTGTGGAAATTTGAAAATAGTTCTATTATGGTTTTTCTCTCTGAAGGCAAAACAGTATAGCCTACTCTATTATGAGGACGCAGAAGTGACAGGAGAAAAATCCATTCGCACTTTAATGAAGTGCAAAGGAATAACCAAGGCTAGTATGCAAAGGTACGTGACACATGATACTTACAAAAAGGCAGTTTTTGATGACTCTTTCGGGTTCCACGTAGAAATTAATTTGATAAAAAGTGTAAATTATACGCAATTTAACAGTTAATAAGTTGGAATACAATCCACTGGACTGCTAGCGTGTATATAATAATCCTAATGATCCTATAAACTCTTGCCGCTTTGGTTACTTTAAATTTCGAATATAACGAGTTGGAATTGTGCCTGCTTCAGTCGTTCTTGCTCCATTTCTCGGATGAGATACCAGTTTTTCGCTCGGACACGTTCCATTATTATCCTGCCTATGTGTACTCAATAGTCAATTTAGACTGAAAATTTTGAACTCTGGAAAATGCAACATAGTCCAGGGTCGGTACTTTTTCATTCGAATCAGAACAAATTGCCAAATTTTGAAATTCCATTCCTTGAATTTTGTGAATCTAAACAAACATGCTTTATTTAAAGTGTCATACACGACAACTCTAATAATCTTATATCGGAAAACCGCTCCTTTAACGTAAAACTTTATCCGAGATCCAGCTGAAATACGAGACATTTGTCAGGAACTCTAAAAAACTCAGTGTCAGGTATGCGAAGTATTGGAAGGCCCCTTCCTCGTGGTGAAGTGACAATGACAACTCCCTTGTACCCTTCAACTTCTACGATGATCATCTCCTGTGCTCCAAACTGTTTCTCTTCAGCGTATGAGAAATAATTATGTCTCTCACTACAGCCTTGGATCCAATTAGTACGCCCGCTTTTGAACAAAAACTTTTGTACATGTACATTTGTGAGTCCGAGTAAGTAGCTGGATGAATTCTGCTTGTTCGTTCCCTCCTGTCTATATGGGATATCGAGGACGAAGACGCATTTAATGCTGTGGTAAATTTTGCTCATTTCCTGCATATCCCTTCGCAATATCCCAATATGGTGGATTCGTCCGTTTCAAAACAGGTATCCACAACGGTAAGTCACGTAAAATGTAAAAATTTTTCTCGTTTGAATTTCACATGAAATTGTTACTTATAACTTTTCAAAAATCACTTTATACCAATTGAAGGCAACTGTGAATCATAACCAGCCAGTATAAAGCTCTTGCCACCAAAAGCAACACTTCCACGCTTAGGATGAACTTTGCAAATTAGTTTTTACACATAAAATGAGCCCCTTCCCCACCATTGAAGTTTTGTCTATCATTACGACTTTTATAGATTTGATGTTCTTTGAAGATGTCAGTTTCAACGGCTCCTCAAGTTTCCTTCGTAAATCCGCGTCACTTACAGCAAATGGAACGGAAAAGGCATTGTGAATAGTTTCCCCACCCAATAGGTTAGCTGCCAACGCAGTGTAGCCCACAACTTTGTAGCTGAAATCAGGTTGTTGTTGACACTTTTTTCAAGCAAACACGTAATGTGCTTAAGAACTTGGAACTTTCCAGTTCCAGCTTGCCCCTGAATGATCATTTGGAGAGGTTCACGTTTCTGTAATGTGTCATACTTTTCATTGTGGACTTTTAAAAGTCCAACTATCCTTTTCTGCTTTGCAATAAGCTGATCGAAAGAAATCTCTGGCTCTTTTACTTTTCACACCCTTGCTTAAGCTGCGTCTCATACTCTTTGTAGAAATTACTGTACATTTCTGAAAACGGCACTTCCAGTTTCTGATCCATTGTGTGTTCACTTTGGCACACTATTGGAAAGAGATTACGGACAAGAAAGAGACACTGACTTCTCTTGCCCGCTCAAAAGGCTCTTCCTCGTCCACCGGAAGTCACTTCCTCTACCCTTGCACGAGAGCCGTTAAACTAGTATCCACAATTATGCAGGAGTCCAGTTTGGTTTAGCATTCGGAAGAGAAGGAACGTCTGGCACTTTTGTCGTATACTTCTTGTGAATTAGTCATGGCAAGTTGTAAGTCTCTTATCGTATTCAAGTGAAATTATTATTTTATGCTACTTTTTTTTGTTTTAAACTTCCTGATCAACCCCCTCACACGGCGGACAGGATTGTGACTGGATATTTATCTATAAAGAGTCATTTTTTGACTCGAACACGACAAAGGTACGTGGTCCTCACGTTTGAATCTTCCAGCGAAGCAGCTGAAACTCAATTGTGGCACGTCTTGTGTGGTTTTAGATTGAAGGCAACCTTCATAACCATTTTGAGGGCAACCAAAGCCCGGTCGAGGAACTCGATTCCCGATGCAATTGAGTACATTTACTTTACTTGGCGAGTTGGTGGTACAAGTTACTTATAAATGTCTATTTACGTTGATGGAGGCCTTACAACTTTAAAAGAAACTGACTTCCTCTGTTCAGGAGCTCACGCCTCATGCTTCAACCACATGGGACCCCCAGCTTCCTTTCCACAAACTCGCTCATTTCTCTGACATACGAGTGATCTTTGAACATACAAAACTCGTAAAAGCTTCTGCAGTAGAAGATTCAGACCTTGTGGGTGGAAGAGTCAAAGAACGGTATTTTGAAAACCAGAGTACGAGGAGTTACTATGTCATGCTTTTTAACCCTGCAAATTAACGTGTCTGACCATTTTAATGGGTGGCAGGGTCCCTCAATTCATCTTGGAATACGCGGGGTTCAGGAATTAATTTCTTTTATTAAGAAGAGTTCTGTGGAGACTCGTCTTGGACGTGTGCCTACCAACAACATGCATTGAATTTTGTTGCAAAATTACTGGATTTTATTTTCTATTATCGTCTCTTGAACCCCAGCCGCAAAGGTTTCAAAACCCTTTGCCCCTTCATAATTATTAGATTACACTTTTCAGGATATTTTTTTCGTCATTAAACCCTTGGGCTAACCCTTTTGTTGCAACGAACAGCTATTCTTTTAAATTATTCCAAGCGGTAGTGTGCAATCCAGAATAGAATTTTCCACGTTGGGCCTGTGTGAAGAGTCACTGTTGGAATTGAGATATCAAATACTCGATTTGCCCATTAAAATTTTCTGTAAGAGGTATTTTTTTTCACTTTCAAACCCCCTGATATGTGCGAAGGAGTCTCCACGTTAACTACAAATCAAGTACTTTAAATTGAAACTAGAAATTAAACGATAAATTGACAATTTAAATCATGGCTGCGGTAAATAAAACTGACTTTTCCTGCTACACGCGTAAATCTGAATCAGTCTCAATGCAAGAGTCGTTATTACAGCAACAAGTGTCATTGAAAAAATTAGTTTTTGAACGGATACATGCATAAAAGTGTCAATGCACGCGTCTCGATTTTTACCAAATTTTCAATGCGTCAACTAATTATTATAAATTAATAATAATTATAAGTATTTAATTAACCATTAATGTTTGCATAAAAAAGTTTAAACGAATATACAAAACAAATTCTCTACAATCTCAAATCAATGCAAATGTGCACCCTCATGTCCTCTAGTGGCAACTGCAGTAACCAAGTTCACGAGAGGGTCACGGCCCTCACAGGGTTCACAAACTCTACAGGGTTCACAACTCCCACAGGGTATCACTGCCTCACGCTTATATATCTTCTTGCGAAGCAAATCTTATTCGCATCTGAATCAGTATCTTCATACACTTCGATTCGAATACGTAAATACGTATCCTGTAATTTATGCACCATCTTGGTACGAAAAACAACCGTATCGAGTCTCTGTGTGAGTATCACATCAAATACGAACACAGTATTAGCATCTTCCTAGCTAGTAATGAGACATCATCTATTACATACTACTGAAGGGTTTTGTGTGGTCCCACGACCCATTTGTAATGATTAATGGGTAATGGATAATGGTGGTCTTAAAAATGGTTATTTAATGGTTAATGGCAAATGCTTCCATTACATTGAGCTACGAACCAACATTTTTGGAGCCTAGTGTGATCACTGTGCTGTTGCGTTTTACAGGTAAGACACTAATTGTCTTATTCAACGAGCAGTTATTGCCTCAAAAGTTACCTTAAAGGTAATAATGTAAAAATTTCTGATGAATGAAAGAACATAACGTCTGTAAAAGTTGTCATCTAAAATTTTAAGTTTAAGTTCCCACGTACCTCCTCAACACAGTAATTAGTATGGTTGAGCATCCGCCAATATGCATTATGGATGAAATTAAAACCCTGGCTGATATTAAATTTTGTAAACTAAGCACCGGATGTTTTTTAAAAGATATTTATAACGTTAGCCCAAACCGACCACTTTTCGCACAAATGAGGTCATCCTGCTCGTTATTTAAAATAAAACCACACCTGTTTATGAACACCCTGCAGATTTGGTCAGATTCGTCAAACTCGTTACATTTTTGTCCATTTCTATATCTACTCCGATGACCTTCGATTAAATCGTCCACTAACCCGCATGAAAGACCAATAGATTGATGTGCAAATGGTCCACCTCATTCTTTAACCTAAATTTATAATAAAATTTGGATTGCATTCCCAATATCGTGCGCCTACCAGTAGTGGTTGCACAATTTAAAATATCCAAACGATAAGCTACAACAAACTTTCACATAGCAAGACCTAATTTTCTGAATACAGAGGTTGAAGATTGAGAAGGTTGATTACGCTATACAGTTGGGTATGCGTCATCGGTCATCCATATAAGAAAAAACTAGCACTTTCATGGAGATGTACGATAAGTCGTTGTCATCCTGTAAACAAAACCAGAATAGTTGTAAATGAAAATCGTCAAGATCATCAATCACTAAGACACGCAACAAAAATTCCCGAAACCATAAAACCTGACTCTGATAACTTGAAATTAAGATTAAACAATTAATGCAAAAGAATCCAACGATGTAATTTGTGTTCGGCATTTTTTGTACCGTTTGCGGAAGCTTTGGTGCCTCTTTTGAGCTGTTATGGATTTCCTCCAGTTTTAACCTCCATCTTAGAAACCAAGGGTGCACAAATTGGATATAGTATGTGCAGTTTAAAATCAGAAAATCAATTCCAATCGGATAGAACAATGGATTTATCCTCAAGGACATGTTGAAAGATCCATTGAAGTCTGTAAACAAAAGTGCGTAAACGCTGATGCTATAAAACTCTCCCCGCACTGCAAGGTATACATCGTTTTTTTTTCACTCTACTCATACCCATCGCTGGAGCCGAGCAAACCTTTCAAGCTTTAGAGAAAGTAAACAACGTTTTATGTTTCAAACTGCAAAAGTTGGTGATGCCTGAATCCCATGAGCAACCATACTTGGCACATCCTAGTGCTACTTCACAGAAGAATTCTTGTAAAACTGCTATTTAAGTCTACCAGGGCCACCCCTGTATATCGTCACCTTAATAAATAAAGCTTAGAACAGGATATATAGAATCAGCGTACAAGTATACTTGTCTGTGTGTGTTGGCGGGGTCCGTAAATGTGAATATTGGGGTTGTGTTGAATGGAAATGTTGTTGCTGTACTGTGTATTTTGTGTTGGATTAGAGTTGTCCAAGTATGAGTGCTGAGCACTATGGTGGTTGGATGATGGTAGCATGTCGGTGTTAACGGGGTGCGGGACAGTGTTGTTGTTGTTACAGAAAATAAAAAGGGGGGATGCCACATGTTCTTCTAGCGCAGAGTTGGCACTATGCGGGTTTAAGAGGTCATGTAGGAAAATTAACAATGCCAAACTCCTCGATGCGAAAATTAACGTGTGACGGAGTTTCAGACCGTTACAGTTTTTATCACTTCGAGGCCAAAAGAAGGGTACGTGTTCACTGAAAAATCCCATGTTAAATCCCGTGGGGATTTTCCAAAATTGAACTTCGAGTTTTTTACGCAAAACCGCCTAAACTGCTTCGAATGCTGTTGTATGCAGTCTAAATGCTTCCGGATGATTTAAAAACTCAATATGTTAAATTTTCTGAAAAATTCCAAGTATCGAGTTTTTGTCCGAGACAGTAATACAGGCGTTAATGGGAGCGTCCTCGAAATACAATACTTGGCCACGAGTGAACAAAACTTAGGAGGCTTGTAACCCGTGCAAACCTGAATTTTCGTACCTAGGAGTTTGGCATTATTAATGTTCCTACATGACGTTTTGAGCCCGCAGACCGTCCATTTAGTCCTTGGGGGATGAGATGTCCCTCACTTGTTATAATTTCGGCAAGTAAACTAATGTTGTAAATTCAGTAAAAGCGCACCCACTGTATCCCAAAATGTACACCTCACTTCCAGAGGAAAACAAGTTTCAAGTCTCAGTTTCTGAACAAACTATTAAATACGAATACAATTTACGTGAAAATCCGCGAAAGACTACCCCAAATTTGACAGAACGACAAAACATATATAATAACTACCCACTACATTGTTCTTTTCATCGCAACACGTGCCTTATTCAACTTCAGCATGGCTAACACCATACACAGGAAAAAATACCGTTTCAACGAAACGTGTTCTGCAATTACAAACAATTACAACAAATTACAACATTAACCATATGAACTCCTTACGAAACAGACCCTCGACCCCCCTCCCGAATAATAACATTTTTTGCAAAATCTATTAAATATCTCCACCATTATTGACGTGAAAATCCACAAAAACGAACTTCCTGACTCCAGTACTACCTCCACACTAATAACGAAAAGCAGTATCTAACTCAACATTACCCTCTTTTCAACGTTTGAACACCTAAAAGGACGGATGCATCACTAACGACGACATACACCCGACGCGAATATACACTATCACCATTCAACCATACGTAAAACAACGCTGTGGAGCGGTACGCTCACGCTGGTGCCTGAATTCTCCAATAGTTTCCCACTGTCCTACGAGCTTCTTCAACTGACACAAGTACATATTGCAAGCCTTTATACTTTAAGACTCACACGGTATACTTATAGCGTACTTGCAGAAACCGGTTAAAATAACATTTGACTCCGTTCCGGACCAGTGACATTGCCCATCATAAATCCCCACGAAGGTATTTATATGTTCAACACCGCTGTGACTAAAAATGTGAACATAATTGCGGAACACGGCTGCTACCCATTGGACGCCAAACTTGGTTGCTGACAAAACTACTAACCTGCATCATTGAAGGTAAATAAAATGTAGGATTTGCTGCAAAATTTGGTTATTTGGTTACTGAATCTTGTAATTGGGACATATTTCCGATCCACATTTGAAACTTAGCTACGATTTAAATTGTATTCAACGTAATATTCGTAGTAATTTTGGTACGTAATATGGCATAAGCCCCTAACTAATGCTCCTTGAAGTCAACTAATTGAAATGCAATCTATAGTTTGGATCCTTGTTGGCGTCGAGATTCAAACTTTGCAGTTTTCACATGAAATTAGATTCTATCTATCCAGGTTAAAATCGCTGCTATCATAAGATGACCTTTAAATTTTGACTACAGAGGTTAAAATCGCTGCTATCATAAGATGACATTTAAATTTTGACTATCCAGGTTAAAATCGCTGCTATCATAAGATGACCTTTAAACTTTGACGGGGGATGTTCGATGCATTAGAAATCGTTGAGATTGCGAATAAGGTATCCGACGAAGCTCAGAGATTAGAACGAACGAAAGATTACGAAGAAACAAATTTCCACAGTCATCGGGCTCTCCACTTGTTCTTTCACGTTAATTAGTGATGTGTAAAATATATTAAAAATGAGCCCAGCTACTTTTGTAAAACTAGTAATTTGCTTTATCCTAAAGCGTGTCGAATAATTCCCAGGAATTCAATTTACTCCTTGAAAAAAGCGCAGAAATGCAACTTACCTTGTGTGAGAAGCTATATGACGCACAATTTTTGACAATTTTTTTTTGAAAATGTAAAAAATACTGGAGACTAATTAAAATTATATCAAGTCGTTTTACGGAGTTAGTCGAGGAGTTTGATCGTCACAAGATAAAATCATGGAAGTTGACCAAAGCTCAACGTCTGTCCGCAGTCATGGGACTGTCTAGGGTGAAGCGTGGTCTAGCTACTACGCTATTCCTGAGACCGTGGTCTCCTTACAATAACATCCTTCAAAAAGAAGGATTTACACACGCTGACAGAAATTTTCTCCTCTTTGGCCTACCAGGAACAGGAAAAACCGAAGTGGTAAAAAATTTGCATCTCATTTTCCAGGAACTAATTTCATAGAGCTGTCTCCTTCGGACTAACTATCTCGGTGTATAAAGTGGAAGAAAAAAATTAAGAGCTGCCTTTGAACTTGCAAGGAAGCAAAGGCCATCAATAAATTTATAACTTAGTGACTATCCAGATAAATCTTCTTAATAATCGATACTAACACAAAAAACTGCCTTCAACAGATGAAATTGATGGGATATCGGTTCTAAAGGACAATTAAAACTTCAAGGGACTTGTAAATGAATTCTTTATGCTTGCCATTAACTCATACGACTTTCAAATATTTGGTTGTACAAAATAGCGGTGGGAGCAACCGGAATCCATACGAAGGCGATTTCGCTTCATAACATACGTGCCTTTGGTAACCAAGAATGAGCGATTGAGAATTATCAAAATATCGGAGGTTCGACAAAACCGAACGCAATACATACTGAGACGCTGCACAAAAAAACTTCGAAGAAAAAGAATTCGCAAAATAAGACTACACCAATTTAAACGGCATAACTAACGCGCTCCTCGATGTAACCTCATTGTAGCTACAAGTTTTCACCTATATCTACCAATCTTGCAGCTATCTCAGAGGTAATTGCCACTGATTTGAATCAATGAATGTTCACAATTCTGCGAATTAAAATTGAATTTCTAACCTTCCTGGTGTAAATATTACATATTCTATGGCTTGACTTAGGCAGTGTTGACTCATTTAGCCTTCCCAATAGCTGCAGAAAACAAGATAAAACACTCATTTCAAAATGAAGAAGCCGTATACAGCTGGGCATCCAGCTTTGTTGAACGACTTGGGGATCGCATGTCTTGGCGTCAAAGAAACCAAACTAGCTTGGCGAGAGTGATTGGATTCAACAAATCGGCTGCCCGCCGCTACTTTGATCTATTGCAAGAGACAATTCAGAATCACTCATTTTCGGCGAACACCATTTACAATGTTGATGACAACCATTTTATTTTGTTTGTGCAAAATTTTTATAATTCTATTTAGTTTTTAAATATTTAAATAAAAATCTATTTACCATACTCTCCTATATACTGTAAATGAGATTCATGTGATGTAGTGAATGTTATAATTGTTTAAAGTGTGTTTCTACTTTAATTCAGTCCTTAGTTCGCCAATCCTGAACCGCAGTGCAAGGATTGGCAATGGCCATAACGTCCAGGGTATACACATTGTATATCGGCTATAATAACCCGAGTTATCGGCTGCGGTCTATGCAGACCCCCAGAATCATTTTCAGTTGTCCCCATAGTAACGTCTGCCAACCCTGTAAGGACTGAAAATACTGCCGAGTACACTACGAAAACTCGTGAAGCATAAATTTCCCTCCAATACGCTATACCCAGATCAACGGCCCTGTTCAGCACAATGGCCTGGAATCCTTGTCTGAGATTTCAAAATCACTTGTAACCAGGGGCGTGTTAGCTTATATTAATTACTACGTTGTAGTTTGGTAGGAACAAGTAGGAACTTAACGAATTAGTTGTGCAGGAATTTTGACTGAAATCCATGTTGCTATGCTTAAGTTTAAACCATTTTACTATTCTCTCGCTCAGGGTGGACATTATTGTGGACGTTGGCTAGGGATCCGGTGAGGTTTCTAAAATGGTTGCAGATGCCATTCCTCACAAGCGCTACATTGCCCTCGAAATCGACCCGAAAATGTTGGAATTTCACGCGGCAAATCACCACCGCAACTCTATGCAGTACGTGCAACAAGATTTTGGCACCACATTTGAACATCTAGATTCGTCCCTGCAGAAGTTGGAAGGGAAGGTTGATTTTATATTGTCCAACTTTACTTTCCAATGGATCCCACCAGCCTCCTGGAAGTACGTCGCAAATGATATTGCCAAGTTACTCCGGCCCGGGTGCTCCGCCTATCTCAACATTATTTGTTTATCCGACAAAATTTTTAAATACTGCGAATCTCCAGAGGTAAAGAACTACTTCCGTGTACCCAGTAGTTGCGAGGAACAGGAGTACGCGTGGAATGTGGAGCTGTTTCTTCAGGGACTTACATTGCTACAAGTGAGGAGCAGCAAGAAGATGTGGGCCTTCAAAACGGCGGAAGAGTTTCGAAGGACGAGCAAATCGTCCGAAGTATACGAAATTCACTGTTCAGACCAATTGGTGGGCGCGGATAGGATTCGGGTTTTGGAGTCCTTGGAGGAGCCATTCCTCCGTTACTATGGGATGCCCCATGATTGGAAGGGGGTGAAACAATCGAGCGAGACTGCAAACTTGTACTATCAGCGCCTTCGGCACAAGCTTAAACCTGATTTGATTTCGCAATGTGAGCACAAATTATTATTTCCATTTAACATCGGAGAGTAGCTGTATAATACGGGAGTGAAAGCTTGGGCAGTAGCATAGTCAGGATGGTTTAGGATTTTCTGATGCTCATGGTGTAAAAAAACAGCAAGGTTCAGAATCTCATCACAGTTCCCTGCAGGAGCAGTCAAGATATTTCTACCAACATTCAAGGGAATTATAAGGAATCCGCCGTCGATAAATCGCATTGATTATGACATGACCATGTTCTCCTTGCTATGTCCAAGAAGAATGCGATTCATTTGGATCGATATGGAATTCAATGGGACATCTCTTCAGCCTGCAGTCGGTGTTAGCGGGTGGGAACCTCTTGTGCGTACGTTTTTACTGAAATTCGAGCCCTCAAGCATATATTTAGAATTGACTTAAATGTTTTAACTTGGGACAACTTGCCTGGGCTATTGATGGGAATGATTGCCTTTTGAGCTGAACGCTCCGCCATTTTGATTTCTTTTATTGACTCTGATTGATCGAACACCTCATTGTAAGACAAATTTCCTTGTTTACTCAATAAAATCTGGCACATTTGATTCTGAGCCAAATGTTGTACGCTATCGAGATTGCTGTCCAAATCCAATGGGCATCACTACCAATAAAGATCAAAAGTCGAGAAAAGTTACACCGGGATGATTTTTCACAAACTATAGTGCAATTCACGTGCTTGTTTGGTACTGTTTCCTCTCTCAACGAGCACAACATTTGGAAATATTTGAGGACAGGAAACTGACCCTATAGTAGAGTTCAAGTAGGCAGGCAACCTTCAAACTTGCTCCCCCAAAATAAGCTGGACTTTTTAGTTTTATTACTAAAAACAAATTTTCCAGTGTAAGGAGCATGGAAAGAGTAGGCCTGTGCGATTTTCAGTGTCACAATTATGATCAATACTGTTCCTTCAAGGATGTGCAAGATTTTGTAGTGGATTCAAATCTCATAACTGGGATTGCAATACAAGCAAAACAGCTGTTTTCAATTTCGAGTGATTTTTGAAAAATGCCGCAAAAATTTCAACTCTGTTGGTAAGTATTATCAACTTCAAATCAAATTCGTCCAAAATTGTGATTACATATTTTGACTTCATCAGGCACTGTGTGGATTAATGAGAAGTCACTCGACATCAAAAACTGGAAAATCCTTATGATTTAACCCGGGATTTTGCAGTTATTCGTTACCCAACTATTGCGCGAAGCCATCTCTGGTCACACGTGGCATCTGATCTGATCTGAAAAAGTCACAGATACAAAAATTTGTCATCTGATATGATCTGGTACGCAGCAGATCAGATTTACTCAAGATCTAATCTGAACCCATCTGATCTACCGTTTATCTGATTTCATCTGATCTCTTCCGACCCTTACATCCTTTGCAACTATTGACCTCATCGGATTTTGTGACCCTCCCGAAGGGGGTCAAATCGGAGTTTCTGCACATAGTGCTTTTCAAAAGATAACCTTTACGGATAAGCTCTGCGCTCAATGTGGTGTTAGCATTGCACCATTGACAAATGCAAAATGACCCAAAGACCAAAATGAAAAAGATAGTTGTGTTGAGTTACATTATACAAAGATTTCAGGTAAGTTATAACAAATTCGTCGACCCCGTCCACAAAGTTAGTCGGAGGGTACCTCGTTATACCAATGAAATTTTGATTTAAATGTTTCAAAACTTCATCAGGGCCCCGGAGAATATCCGCGGACAGTATTTTTCGCAGCAGAAAATTGCATTTTAGGTTTAAACCATTTTGGCAATCTGGTCATTGATCTTCCCAATTTAATACAAGTCAATGAGTAAATGTCAAACTTAATACGGTAGAAAAAAGTAGGGCAGCAACGATATTATGCTAGTGTGTACACGGGAAGGCCGGGGCTCCGCCGAATGCCGACAAATGTCCCTGCACTTCCGAACCAAGTGAAAGGTTGTGCTACTGTGTTAATGTTTCCAACCACCCAAATCTGCTAATACTGAACCCGCAGTAGCTAATGATAAAAAATTTATTTCGTACGATAATTTAATAACATATTTACTTATAATTATATAATATATAATAACTCATAATTAAATTATACGCACCACAACCGGCTTACAAGGGGAGGAATTCACATGCCACCCTAGCACAGATTCGACACTATGTGGATTTAGGAGGTCACTTAGGATGATTAACAATGGCAAACTCCTAGGTGCGGAAACTCAGGTGCCAATTTTGGCCAAAATTTGGTGCCATTCGTAGCTAAACAGACTTTAAGATTTGAAGAATATTTAGCTACGAATGGCACGAAATTTCAAATAATGGAGATCATCAACCAGTATGTTTTAGAAAATTTCAACACAGCTAGAAATGCAGGTGCGTTAGTTCATGATGAAGATTTAGCGCTTTAGGCGCGCTTCAAGCCTTAAGTTCAAACCTTTGTGCGCACGTTATAAGCTTCGCCAATTTCAGATTCGCTGACTGTGACTAGGTGAGCAAATAAAATCTTCGCTACAATCCTTCAGCATGAGAACTCCCGTGTTTTTCAGCTGGAATTCCAAATTCAAAATATTAATTTTCCCGCCATTTTAGCGTCGGAATGGCGAATCTGTAGTATAGCATGTTACAGTGTCACATCAT
>WJFA01002587.1:0-15415 GCA_009870155.1 Pseudobourletiella spinata | reverse complement strand
CACAAATTCATTCAAACACACACACACACGCGCAGACACAAATTGATACAAACACACACAAAAAAACACACACCTAAAATCATAAAAATCCACAAACACGCACACACACACACACACACATAGAGACAAATTCATACAGAAACACACAAAGTCATGCAAATTCACACAAATTCATACAAGTTCATACAAAAACACAAACAAACAAACACTCACACAGACACTAATTCATACAAACACACAAAGTCATGCAAATTCACACAAATTCATACAAGTTCACACAAATACACACAAACAAATTCATGCCCGTGCATCAGCACACACACACACCCATTCATACCACTACACATGAATTCATACAAATACACACAAAAAAATTCATACCCGTACATCAGCACACACACACGCACACACACATTCATGCCATTACACACAAACGCACAGATTTATACGAATACACGCACGCACTCACTCCTGTCACTCTGAGTTCAAGAGGGTCTATAAACCTGGCAGAACTTGGTGTATATACCCTTTCCCACACTCTGTATATTACTCATGTGCATGCCAGTGTGTGAGAGTGCATGTTTCTGTGTGTGTCTGATTCAAGTTCAAAGACCAGAGCAAATTCAATTGTATACGCGTACATACGGGACGACGTCCTACAGGGTTCCACTGTATATTCGCCAGTGAGCAGAAGCTCACAGCCTCTTCTTGCACAGCCACTATAGCCCGGACACATACAGCGTCATGCTCCTCCACATCCTATCTATCAGAAACCAAACTAGAAGGCAAAATACATACGTATGTATACGCATGTACATGTGACGCTGCTGGTGAACTCTCTCAGAGTTTCACAGCAGACAGAGAGCCTACGGAAAAGAGCCACGGTAGTGGTGGTGATAGTCACACTATACTTACTGTATGTATATACCATAGCATGGGGCCCAGACAGACGGGAGGTTCGAGCAGTTCTGCCGTGCACATAATAGAGTCCTTTGCCTGCCTGCCTGCTGCCTGCCTGCCTGCATCCTGCATCCTATATAGGCTGACTGTACTCTTGCAGTAGTACTGCTGGTGGTGGTGGTCTTTGGAACGAAGAAGAAGCCTTTCCAATAATTTTTCCCAACGTAAAAGATTTTTCAATGGTGACGTGACGTCCTCACTCTACTCTGCACTCGCACACGCACACACAGTTGTGTTCGGGCCATAATAATAACTTTGTCGTGGAAATTATGAGCCCCGATCCTTGAGGAGCCCTGACTCACTGACTGACTGACTGTGTGTGGGGAAGGGGTCAGGTCAGGTCAGGTCATTCCACCTCCCATAAAGTAGGAATCTCTTCCGAAGAGTTGTACATATATATATGTGTATATAAATATATTTATACATATATATATTACTCTTTTTCCAGGGTGTGGTGGTGGTAAGAGTGCGGTTGTGAGTGTGTGTGTGTGTATGCATATGTGAATGTGTGTACAACATTACCGAGGCTCATCCTGACGTTCGTTCCGTCGTCGTGTGTGTGTGTGTGTTTTGTGTATGTGTGTGTGCGTGTGTATTATATGTGTGACTAAAAGAGGAATTAAAAGATAATTTCACTCCCTCATCATCATCTTCGACGTCTTGTTCAAGTTCCAGCCTGTGGAAAATGGCTGGGAATATCAACTGCTCTTTGGATGATATTGATCTGGCCTCATTGAAAGTAAGTGCGGAATTATTAACGGACTTTAATTTTGAAGAATTTCGGAAGGGTTCTGTGCTTAAGTAAAAGTGTGTGTGTGTGTGTGTGTGAGTGAGTGAATATAATGAGATATGCGTCCACGTCGGTCGGCGGCCGGATCCCGGGTCAATGCTTTATTACATGCTATTCGGAAGTGTGGGGTGGTTGGCTCGATCTTGCTTGAATTTCTGGGCTTGTACATGTCAAAAGGCGAGGTGCTGACTGATGATGATGGAAACAATAGATGGACGCGAAATGTGTGTTTGTGTGTGTGTGTGTGTGTGATTATGGCAAAGGGTGGATTTGGATGAGACATATAATTAGATTTCCACATAATCCCGGAATTGCCATTACAGTCATGATGCGAGTGGTTTTTCTTCGAAATTTAGACGCATTAATTCTTTCCGAATTATTTTGATGGGAGGTGTTTTGATTTTGTGTGGGGATTTTCTGAAGGAATTTTAAAAAGTTTTATATGGGTGACAACGGGAGAAAAAAGATCATATGTGGAAAATATGGAGAGACGGGCGAGTTGTCATTGTCATGTTTGGAGAACGGATGAGCCAGACTCATAATAATAATAATAAATTTGCGGGATCAAGTATTAATTTGGTGAGTGGTGACACTTGATCTTTTGTATTGACGGAGTGTTTTCTGATGCGGCCAGTGAATGTGGCTTATTATGACTATGTGAAGGGATAATTATTGACGGTTACATTCCATATATTTTGTCCCCTGAGTGCAGGACCAAGTTAATGAACGAGTAAATATTGGGCGTGATTCTAGAGCGTGTGATGACGATGCTCGTTTGATGGATAGACACTTAAAATGATTTGATTTTTTTTCTTTGTATTTTATAAAGGACCCAGCTGGGATTTTCGAATTGATCGAAGTGGTCGGGAATGGAACCTATGGACAAGTTTATAAGGGTCGACATACGAAAACTGGACAGCTGGCTGCCATCAAGGTTTGCCGACAAATCCCTTGTTCAAATTTCCATGATCATGATCACACAGTAGTAGGGAGTCTTATCCGGAAAATATACAACAAGTGACATTTGCACGAGTCTGTGGGAAATCTACGACGAAAATTTTCACGACTCTCCGGAAAATCTTCGGTCGAACTTTGCATTAGTATCAGGCAAATCAGGCAATGCTCTGTGATGGAAATTTTCACGAAGGGAATGCTCCGTGACCGAAATTTCGAGAAGCATCGTTCAAACTGTTTCTATATAATTTTATTATCCGTGTTACCAAACTGACATTTTGTTTTTCGTTCTTTTAGATTAACTTAACTTTCTCTGGTAACATTGTTTGCTAAAATGCAGCGACGTTTTGTCATGGGAAATTGTTGATATTCATCAATCCGCAGAACTTTCAAAGATGACTCGGCTCATTCATGATCATATGATTGATGATGATGAGGGGGACGAATGACTCTTCTCGCGCTTTCCGTTTATTTTTTTATATCCACTACTGATTAACTCAACTCTGGGAATGTCTCAAACTATACGTTCACTTGCAATAGTAATAATAATAATAAGAGTGATAATAATTGTTATCAAATAATTCTTATCACTTCCTCTGCACTCACGGAGTGAACTCAACTTTGTGTTGTGAAAAAAAATGATTCATGAATCATGCCATGTCTGGTAAATGGGCTTCTTCTGTGAGTTGATCTGGTGAAATGTGAGAGTGTCTTGGCTAATTGTCTTATCTCTTTTGGATTCCAATGTGGATGAATGGCTGTTTTTTTTAATTTTTCAACCCCGTGGCGGTACACATACTCATGTACATGTATATCTAGTTGAACACACTTTATAGGGCATCAGTTGGAAAAATAATTTTTGTTCAAATTAATGACAATAAAAATAAAAATATTGATAATGAGATATTTTCTCTTGAATTTTTTCAAGGTTATGGACGTGACGGAGGATGAAGAGGAGGAGATCAAACTCGAGATAAACGTCCTTAAGAAATATTCTCATCATAGGTGAACAAATCTCCCTCCCACTTTTCTCCAATCACTTCAACCTGATTTGAAATCTGCCTTAGTGACAGAGTTGAATAATCTACATTTCTTTCTTCAAATTTCCCCGCAGGAATATTGCTACTTACTATGGAGCTTTCATTAAAAAGTCACCGCCTGGACGGGATGACCAGCTTTGGGTAAGAAAAATTCCAGCGGCTGTAAATGTTCAGCTTGAATGAGGGCTTCTGGGATTTTTTTCTCTTGCTTATTTCAAAGTATTGTTGTTGGTGTGACGTCATCCGTAATGGGACAAACTTATGCAAATATGTTTAATTGATATGTACTTATTTATTTATTTTCTTTCTTGAATTTCCATCCAGCTCGTCATGGAATACTGTGGAGCCGGGAGCATAACAGATTTGGTCAAGTCCACGCGGGGTCAATCATTAAAGGAGGAATGGATTGCGTACGTCTGCCGGGAAATCCTCCGGGGTTTGGCTCATCTCCATGCGAACAAGGTCATTCACAGGGACATCAAGGGTCAAAACGTCCTTCTCACGGATAATGCCGAGGTGAAGCTGGTGGATTTCGGCGTGTCCGCTCAACTGGACCGAACCATTGGACGGCGGAATACTTTTATCGGAACCCCTTACTGGATGGCCCCCGAGGTACATACTCAGTGGCTGTTACGGTCCAACGGCGGGGAAATTTAATTTGAAAATTTTGTCGTCAAGAACCGTCAGATTTCTCCTTTTTTGCGTGGAAGATTCGTGCAAAGATTTCGTTTCTGCACTTTTGGAAGATTCGTCAAAACTCATCAGATTTCGTTTCTGTATTTTTGAAAGATTCGACAAAACTCATCAGATTTCGTTTCTGTATTTTTGAAAGCTTCAACGAAACGCATCAGATTTCGTTTCTGTATTTTTGAAAGATTCGACAAAACTCATCAGATTTCGTTTCTGTATTTTTGAAAGATTCGACTAAAACTCATCAGATTTCATTTCTGTATTTTTGGAAGGATCATTTTGGATTTTTGGATTCATCATAAAAAAAGACTGACAAATTTGTCTGTATTTATTAAAATTTCTAGGTCATTGCGTGTGATGAGAATCCGGAGGCAACTTATGACAACCGAAGTGATTTGTGGTCCCTGGGCATCACGGCCTTGGAAATGGCCGAGTCCCAACCGCCGCTGTGTAATGCCGATAAAACTCTTATTATTATTATTATTATTATTATTATTATTATTGTTATTGCTATTATGATAATTGGTTTTGTTTATTATTAGTTTTATTTTAATTCTTATTTATTTATAACTATTATCATCGTACTTGTGAAATCGATCTTGATTCATTCATGCGGCTTGCCAAAAACAGAGCGCGTAATGAACGGATAATAGTGATCAAAAACTTTAATTTTGATTTAAACTAATAATGTTTTCCTTGGCTGCTCAATTCGATCGATGGAACCTCTGGATCGTAAACACTTTAAAAGGATATTATTTTTCCCTGTAGATTTTTTTTCTTTTATTAATATGAGAAAAAATATACATGTTGGTTAATCTCCATGTTTGTAAAATTTTTTGCACAGGCGAAATGCATCCCATGCGGGCTTTGTTTCTTATACCTCGGAATCCACCGCCAAGATTAAAGTCGAAGCGATGGTCCAAACGATTCCACTCCTTTGTGGAAACGGTACTTGTCAAGGTATGTAAATCACGAACATTATATTGCTTTCGCAAACTGAAATTCTCCACTTGCCAATTCCATACTTATACATTATTATTATCATGACTATTATTATGCCCACATGTGTAAATATGAGTTGGTTTTACGTATATACAGAGGCCTCAATTATTCTTATCATTTTTATAGTTAAGGTCATAGGATTTGAGTGTCTTCAGCCAGTTTTTCAACAGCTTTCTCTACTATCATTATCAGCGTGAACGTCTTGAATACTTTGTGTGTGTGTGTGTGTGTGTAACTGTGAACACGTTAAAAATCTCGGATCGGTTTGAAGAAATTCTCCCAATTTTGAGCATCCCACTCAGTTGTGGAGCAGATGAACTCCGTTTGAGTCGTTTTCTGTATTTTTTATATAAGTATTTTCCACACCCGTTTTTATATTTCTGCCTACTGCTGGGCTCGTGCCAAAGCAATTTATTCCAACATATCCAACTCCCCAGAACGTCTTTTTGCAGGGCCCAAGTATAGAAAAGTGTGTGCGAGAGATTATTGGGAAGGAGCCAATAAACATACACCTACACACACACGCACTCAATTCCAAAATGTCAGAGAAAAAAAGTTTTGAGGACTAATGGAAAATATTAAAGCTATGTTGTTTACTAAAGTTTTGTAATGAATAATATTTAAATCCTATGTATCAATTTTTTTATTTTTTGTAGTCATTTCACATAATTTATTTTTTTTACCAGGATTACACGCAGAGACCTCCAACAGAGCAGTTGCTGAAGCATCCTTTCATCCGAGATCAACCGACGGAGAGACAAGTGCGGATACAACTCAAAGATCACATTGATAGATGCAAAAAGCGATTGACGCAGCAATCCAAGGCGGATAAAGGAAGGCAAGTTTGGATCACTTCATATTTTTTTATGATCCTCAATTAGTTTTTTCAAATTTAAACTTTTTGATTGATTGAGATTCTGTCGTGGATTGGATATGAAAAATTTGACTGGCGGGATTTAAATTTTGTTTTTAATGGTGATTATGATGAAAATGATGATCATTTCACAGATTTTCGGATGAGGAAGATGATGACGAGGAGGAAGAGGGGAAAGGAGCGGAAGGAGATGTTCCCAAACCGAAGGAAAACACTTTAAGGAGGAATTTTCAGGTATACTTTTTTACCAGTAGTAGAAAGTCCAGATAAATTTGAAAATGAAAAATAAAAAAATTACAATAAATAAAGTATAGTAAAATTTCATTGTGAAAATAAGTACATAAAGTTCAAGTTAAAAACTAATGAAGTTAAAGTATGAATTTAAATGTAAAAATAAAAATAATCAATTAAATTTAAATGTGAAAATAATCTGCAGCACATGTATTAATGTGGAAGAAAGATGCAAATAATTTAATATTTTTGCACGTATTGTGCAGGCCATGAAAGTGGAAGAACCGGGTCCGCCATCTCGACCGCCGCTGCCGTCAAGACTCATTGTCGTTCCGGACGCCTTGCCGCCGCCACCTAGTCGACCCCTGCCCCCGACGCCGCGCGGGGCATTGGAACCCGAGGATGTGGAGGATGATGATGAGGAGGAGGTGGAATTCGTTCCGAAGAAGCGGAATGATGGGACGCTGCTCGCCTCCGACCCTCCGCGCCCACTCCCACCAGAAACAACCGGCCCTTCCCGACCCCTTCCTCCAACACCTGAAGAGAGTCAAGGTACTTTAGTCACTCGAAGACAGCCACGGGATGGCGGCGGTGGCGGCCCGCCAGCGGGCCTGGGACATGGGCCCAGGACATCCGTTCTACCTGATCTTCTCCCTCAGAATTCGGATGCGGACGTAAGTTTTTCTACATGCGGTCTTTCGGATCGCCCAATATAATGACTGAGCGTGGATACCTGCGGGAAAACAAGTTTAAATGAAACTGTAGGTGTGTGACTATTTAAGAAAACTGTATAGTAGGAAATTCAGAAATTTTCCAACGAAATAACATTGAATTACGTAACTCAAAATCTCAAATCTGTGAACATAGTAAAAAACGGATATTATTTATAAAATTGATGATTATGCTTAAAACGTACCTTTTTTCAAGTATTCAAATTTCCCTCCCATTTTGCCTATGCCATAGTTATAGTGTAGGTAATTTAAAATTTTCTAAAAACGAAAAAAGTAACCCAATTTTGACATTTTCGTGTGTGTGTGTGTTGTGCTCTGACCTTGTGGGAGTTGCTGAGGGTAAGACAGTTTTATAAAAATACCCTTTAAAAAGTCCAATATCCAATATGATTTCTTATTCCGTCGTGGCTTCTTCTCATTTTTGTTATTATTTCGAGGTTCCACAAAAAATGTAAGGTGGAGGACTCCGACTATATTTTCTCGGGCTGAAGTGTGTGTGTGTGCGTTTGAGCCTTGAAATATGAAATTATTGTTTTATTAATTTTTGTTTGATATTTGTGATGTTGTTGATGTTGTATTTATTTATTTACTTATTTTGATAAATTTGCGGATCGTTAATTTGTGGTTGAGAGTCTATATGTGTTCTTGTTGGTGTGTTTTGATTGGGATGTATTTATTTATTTATCTATGTTGTATTTACAGGTGGGTCGTGGTGAGCGAGATCCGCGGGAAATCCGGGCACCTCAAATCCCTCAGTCTCACCCTCCTCAAGTTGGTGCTGGCCCTAAACAAAGGTCTTTCATTACTTTTGGCTTTAATCAGCTGGCCCAGTCATCCTCTGCCTCCTGTTCGCCGTCGAGACCATCCGTGAACGTGAATGTGGAGGGAGTGGCTCCATCACAGGGGGGTGACACCCCCGAGATACGCAAGTACAAGAAAAGGTACGGTAGTAGTAATAGCTCAACCACTTCCAACTCCAACATCATTTTGCGTATTATTTATTACTATCCATTTTATTTTTTATTAATACCTAATATGATTTTATTATATTTTTTGTTGTTATTTTTATTATAATTATTATTATTATTACTTTTATTTATTTTTTTGCTATTTTTATTATTATTATTACTGTTATTTATTTTTTGTTATTTTTATTATTGTGATAAGTGCCTGTCTTCTGTTTTTTTACGATTTTTTGTATCTAGTTTTTAGTAATTAATAATAATGATTCCTGTTGTTAAAGTTTTTTTGAAACATGTGAAAGAGTTTTCGTGAGTTTCATTATGTAGCAATAAATTAATTAATTTTTGTATCATTTTTGGACAGGTTCAACAGCGAAATCCTCTGTGCTGCCCTGTGGGGAGTCAACCTGTTAATAGGAACGGAAAATGGACTCGTACTCCTCGACAGATCCGGGCAGGGAAAAGTGTATCAGTTGATAAAAGGCAGGCGATTTCAACAGATGGAAGTAAGTTTTTTTAAATTTTCTAATTTATTCAGTGGTAGTTATTTTTTAAATTTTAAGTTGCTGTAAGAAGCCAGAGGATGATTCGTATTGTGTCTGTTACTAAATTCTTACATATTTTGAACGTTGTCAGGTTCTGGAAGGCCAAAATATATTAGTGACAATCAGTGGGAAGAAAACGAGAGTTCGCGTATACTACCTGTCCTGGCTCAAGAGTAAAATCTTGAGAACTGAAGGGGGTGAAGGGGAACGGAGAAATGGATACATCAACGTCGGAGAGCTTCAGGTAAGAACTGTTGTCACCGTCTCATTATCACCATGACGACAGGAGTTCATCAAGTACATCAGTAGTTTTTGTGTCCAGCGTCACCACCATAAGCCTATCCTTTAATTCCTGAAATCTGTAAAGTTGAAAGTTAAGTTTTAATCAACCTGTTGAAAAGTCATCAGATGATTTTTGTGTGATCGGATTGGGATTACTTCACCATCCCATAAGGGTCAAACTGTCCGTGTCCCCTGAAGATCGCAGTCAAGAGATTTTACTGTACCTCCTACAAGTTGTTGTTCTTGTTGTTCATATTTTTCCAAGCGTCCCGCTCAATGTTACATGTTACAAGTTTAGCTGTACGAATACGAAGTAGTAGTGTAGTCTGTGACCTGACCTCTGTGACAGAATCCTTTGGATTGCCCGGTCAAATGCCATGCGTAAATCTCCGGGAGAAATTGGTACTTTGCGTGCCGAGGCAACAAATTCAACTGGTAGAAATAATATCGTTCAAAAATTTTCCCATGCCGGGAATCGAACCCGGGCCTGCTGGGTGAAAGCCAGCTATCCTAGCCACTAGACCACATGGGATGTGTTTGGGGATGGAGCGGTTGTTGATGTACTAGATTATACGAGGGCCCAGAATTTGCAATCTGTTTATAGCAGCTCACTTTGATTGCCAACTATTTTTTTACTCAAATGTTGTTGTACATTGCAAATTATAATTGCACTCAAATGTTGATAATTTTACTGCTAATTATTTTATTTTTACTCAAATGTTGATAATTTTACTGCTAATTATTTTATTTTTACTCAAATGTTGATAATTTTACTGCTAATTATTTTATTTTTACTCAAATGTTGATAATTTTACTGCTAATTATTTTATTTTTANTGCTAATTATTTTATTTTTACTCAAATTTTGAACATTTCATTGCTAATTATTTTATTTTTACTCAAATTTTAAACATTTCATTGTTAATTATTATTTATTCAAATGCTTAAAATTTTAGTGGTAATTATTTTTTTACTCAAATGTTGATAATTTCATTGTTGATTATTTTTATATTCAAATGTTGATAATTTCATTGTTGATTATTTTTGTATTCAAATGTTGAAAACTTCATCGCCAATTTTTTTTATTCGAATGTTGACATTTTCGTTGCTAATTATTTCTTTACTCAAATGTCGACAGTTTCATTGCTAATTATTGATTATTTGCTAATTATAATGTTTATGATGCAATGGTAATTACTAATTATTAATGTTGACATTTTGAACTCGTTATTTGATTTTAGTGATATTTACAGTTTAGTATTAGTTACCGTATAGTGCAGTGGTAATTGATTGTTTTTTTGCTAATATCTTTGACTGAAATTTAATCATTTCGACTTTTTTGTTTTTTATGCAGGGAGCGACGCATTTCAAGATTGTCAAGTACGAAAGGATCAAGTTCCTAGTGATTGCACTACGGGATGCCATCGAGATTTACGCTTGGGCTCCGAAGCCGTACCATAAATTTATGGCTTTCAAAGCTTTCTCTGACTTGACGTACAAACCATTATTAGTCGACTTGACGGTGGAGGAGGGCTCTCGCCTCAAAGTCATTTATGGATCAGCTCAGGGATTCCATGCCGTCGACTTGGATTCGGCAACTGTCTACGATCTCTACACTCCCAAACATGTGAGTTGTCGTTATCCTCCTCCTCTGTAATATTATTATTTTATTAATATTTTACTATTATTTTATTTGAAATTCCGGAAATTAAAAAACAGTATACTTCAATTTAACTTGCAATTAAAAAAGAAATAGTATACATGTATGACTATCGTACTAATAGTATACAACAAAATTTATTTCTGTGATACGATGTAGAGTCAAGGACCAATTATCCCACACTGCATTGTGACTCTTCCGAATTCCAATGGGCTCCAGCTGCTTCTCTGCTACGACAATGAGGGTGTGTACGTGTCTACGAGCGGGAAGGTAAGAGTACGTTACAAAACAAATATCATTTTTTTTCTAATTACTAGCTTCGGCTTAAAATTTCAATTCAAATGGGAGTAAAATTCCTGAATTGAATTAACAAAAAAACATTTTTTTCTAATTTATTTTTCTATTTTATTTTTTTTACAATTATTATCAATTAGATTTCCAAGTCTGTCGTCCTCCAATGGGGTGAACTTCCCTCTTCCGTGGCATTCATCGGCACCGGCCAAGTCATGGGTTGGGGTCAGAAGGCCATTGAGATTCGATCGGTGGAGACTGGTCATTTGGACGGGGTTTTCATGCACAAAAAAAGTCAAAGGCTCAAGTTCCTGTGCGAAAGAAATGATAAGGTTTTCTTCTCATCTGCTAAAGGAGGAGGAGCTTCTCAGATCTACTTCATGACTCTCAACAAGCCAGGCCTTGCCAACTGGTGAAAGTAGAAGAAGAAGAGCAAGGACAAGAAGATCCACACTTTTTGGCTTGGTTTTCCGACCCTCCTGCGGTTTTTTTTTCTCTTATTTTCAGTTGTTTTTCCTCCTTTTTGCTATGTGTGTAAAGATGACGACTAAATGAAAAATGTTTCGTAATTTTTGTTGCATTATTATTATTATTATATTATAATTATTACAATTCGTACGTCGTAATAATCCTACGCTGTAAACATTTATGATGAGCCACGATTTGGATAAAGTGCATTATTATTGTTATTATAATTATGATTAATTATCTTTATTATAATTATTATTATTATGAAAGCGGAACAAAGTGTATTCCCGGAATAATGTCGTCCTATCGTTTGTTCTTATGAAATGTGTGGAACATCATCATCTCTTGTTGTTGTATTGCTGTTGTTGATTGAGCAAGGCAGGAAATTAATTATCATATATATTTCAGTAATTTTATTTTTTACAATAATAATTGTAGTTTAATTTTTCTCTCCTAATTTTTTCTAACGAATCAAAAAAAATTACTGAAATGACTTTTTCATTTTAATACTTCCCTTCTATATTAAGATGTGTTATTATTATTATTATTGTAATTTTACTATGATTAATTTTCTTACTAATCAAAATACTAATGTTTCTCACACGTCGACGTCGATGTCAACCAACATCGCAGCAGTGGGGCCGCCATGATGATGATGATTGAGTATGTGTGAAAGATTCTAATAATATGGAATATCCCAATGTACGTACGTCAGAGAGTGTGGGTACTAATAATATGTATGAGGTGGAGGAGGTGGGCTCATAAGAGATCCAAGTAATGATTAGAAACTAATTGTCATAATCATAATAATAGTAATAATCATTCTTATGACTTGGTCCGCCATTATTAGAACGTTTCCTCCTCATGCACGGACGCAATTGCTACGGTCGGACGTGTGGGAAGTTGTGTCGTTGTGTACTGAAATGCAATTTATATACTTTTTTTTCGTACTTTTGACCGTCAAAACAATAATAATAATAATTATTATTACTCTCGTTGCTATTGTTGTGTAGTAGAAGAGCGTCAAAGTTATTTCTACTTTATTTTTTAAAAACTGGAATATTATTATTACAACTATGCGTGCTAACATAATTATTATTTTCTAAGAGCCAACAACAATAATAATAAAAATAGTATCTGGAAATTTTGACGGTTTAAAGTATATTGACGGTACTGTACTGTAGCAGACAATGATGATGATGATGATGACTTACCAACATGAATGATAAGAGTGGATACTGCTGCTGGTGTTATTGTTGTATATTACATGTGGCATCCAAGGGCTGCCTTACACACACACACACACACACACACACACAGTTAAAAAAAATACAGTATTTGGATGTCACCTTAAGAAAATGTTAACAGCTGTAGCTTGCTCTATACACATAAATATAAATATGTATATACATAAATATATATTTATGACCCGCCTCCTGTTTGTATTTTGCTTTCGTATACACAGGAACAACACATATGTAAAGTAATTATTAATGTATAAAACTATAATGTATTACTGCTATAGCTTGTACGTAAAAAAAGCGTATACTACATTACTATTATGTGGATAGGATGGAAAACTTTTCCTGAAAATTTCCATCCTGTTGACTGTACGATGATGATGATGATGATGGAGGAGGTAGAGTTGTGTAATGAATGATAATAATAATAGTAATAAGAATAATAATAATGATAACAATAACAATAATAATGACGATGAATTGTCGGATTAATTATTTCCAAGTGTTGTTTATTAAAACAACTTGCCAATATTGTATAATCGGATATCATGTATTATTATTATTATTATGACGATGATTATTATTGTTATTGCTATTATTATTTGCATTCATTAATAATGCTTTTTTTAACGAATAAGCCGGCATCGGATTGATTTGAAATGCAAAAAATAATAATAATAATAGTGGAACGTACCGCACACACTCACGGGACTATAAGTTACTTAAGTTTATGTTATATTTCGCTGTTCAGTTGTTGTTATAATTATTATTATTATTATTATTGCTATTAATATTATTATTGTTTTCTGAAGGTGTAGTCGTCATTATATACCACACCGCGTCGTATCTTCGGGATTTGAGCACTAATGTAATAACAATAATAGTAATAATAATAATAATAGCAACAATAATAATGCTAATAATTATAATTGCTAAATCATTTAATTTCGCCTATTATAAGTGTATGAAAAGTCGTCATCATGAGGATGAATAATTTCTAATGGGGAAAATGACCAAGTTTGTTTATTTCCGTTTTATATACATATACATACACACACACACGGAGAGATAACACGCCTGTTTTGTACTCAGTTTGATTGAAAATATCGCACTGTATGCTGTAATGCTAATATTACTACTGACTGCTTGCTTATAAAAATTAAAATAATAATCCTTCAACTCGTCGCCGCTTCCGTAACCACACGTACGTGTGATGATTTGATGATGATAATATGATGAGGATGATGAAATGATGATGTGCGGACATGTGAGTTAAATGCGCTGTATAGGATGGAGAATATGGATGTTGTTATATGCATGCATAGTATTCCTTGGGTGGAATCTGGAAAGGATTTATTGGGGAGCGGGAGTTTTTGAAATGAGCATAACAACACATATTCGACAATTCGACTACTGCAGAGGAAAGACTATACATATTGTGTCAAAAGTCTCTATCCCTGTATTGCGTAGGAATTGATGATGTCAAGCGGGAGAAAAGTAGCCCACTTTTTAATAATATTAGTCTGTGAGAAACGTGGGGAATCATTATTGCTATTATTATTATTATTATTGTAAATTTAAATTAAAGAAAATAATTAATTGTAGAGTACGGACTTGAAATTTTCCAGACAAATACTATACAAAACTTTGGCGTGATGATGGTGATGACTAAGTTGATTGTAAACTGGAATATAATAATAATAATAATAATTACTATTATTATTATTATTACTACCATTTAAAAAAAGTTTTGTAAATTTTCAACTGCTACCTACCTAAAAATCTACTGTTTGAAAATGTCACCACTTACAACGGAAAGAATATGCGTATAAAAAAGCTGCTGAAATAAAATAAAATCACATGGCAGTCATTATTTTTATGGCCAGTGCAGTGGCATGATGTCTGTCATTTCAGTTCTACGGCACTGTTTATTTTGTCTTGTCTATTAGCAGTGATGTAGTGATGTCGTAGTGGTTTTGTCGTCCGAACCGTTCCATGATCACCGCAGATGGAGAATCATACGACTGGCAAAGAGGTGCTGTTCAAATGTTAGGGGTGCGCAGCGTCGTTTAACCAATATGCACTTTAGAGTGTAAAAATTGATACGACGTTAGAAAGCCGTAGCCGCAGAAAACGGGATTGACCCTGTGGAGGGTCACAAAGTTTAAGCGTCTATCGATGCAGAGGGGGGAGCACATGCTGACTGGAAAATCCCAGGTTTTCTTAGAGTGCAAGTAGGCATTCATTAATGCACATGATTGTGCCTCTTGGGATAACAAGTTGCTTCGAAACTTTTTAGGCACTCCTGTTACGGTGAGAATGGTTGGAGTAAGTCAGCGGTGAAGAGCGAAAGCTTTGACTGTATGTGTGTGAAGTGTGAAAGAGATTTAACTTACAATTCGAGGGAAAAGACTAGTTGCAAATTTATTTGCCCATAAAAAATCAGATAAGAAATAACAAGGGGTCTTTACAGGGCGGGTGGAGCTTCTGGACTGGCGCTGTGGCCGGTTAAATCCAGCGCGTTCGTAGGCGGTAGTCATTTAAGTTAGGAGGACCACCGTGGTAGCAAGAGGGGAGATTTGGCATAAAGCTTTTAATGTAGCAGACACTGGATGACTGACTTACAAGGGGACGTTTTCAGGTGTCCGCGGCGCACAGCGCCGACCCCCTATGCAACGCGCAGCTCACCCATAAC
>WJFA01002586.1:0-15416 GCA_009870155.1 Pseudobourletiella spinata | reverse complement strand
CATTCTCTCTCTGGAGTAATTTCGCTTTTTTAAGTCAACAAGCTTTATTCGTTATTAAACCACTATTTGTTGCCATTCACTCCATTTGTGTCCACAGCATTACTCACACACTCCACACACGCACAGTCCGAACTGTACACGCTGTTCATCCCAGCCCATTCTCTCTCGTCACCCCTCCATCCTCTAAGCCACACGAGTTCCAGATTTCCCCTACTCTGCGCGCAACAGACGCAGTCATACTCGCTCGGTTTAAATTGATGGTGTTAATGTCCCTTGTGGAACAAAGGTTGTAATGTCACTATGATACCTCGTATGAATGCAGTCATACCCGATGTAGGGGAAAGTTTCACATTACAACATACTGAATGGTTTTGGCTGTTGTATAGCTAATTTATTGATTTGGAGGTCGCGTTACGTTTCCGGAGGCTCCTGTACATATGGATGTCTGTTCACAAACCTAAACGTGCTGTTTGTATGTAGTTGGGATGCTGCAAAATATTTCAATGCGTCTACAATGGAATAGCTACCGCTGAGTCCTTAATATTGTAATAACCAACAGAACCGACCAAAAGCTTGTTTCTTGTGGCTTTTCGGTGATTTGTTGCGCCATCGGATATAATGTTGCATCACATTTGGCGGCAGATGATTCGAAATACCGGATTTATTCGTTATTTCCAAATAACGAATAAATCCTTTATTTCGAAGTATTGAATAGATCCGGTATTTCGAAATAACTAATACATTTTCAATAAGAAAGCCTAAGCACAGTACATATTTTTCTCAAATCAACTGGTTAGTTTATTAATTAAATTATATTCTTTTTCTATACTTGTCGAGTAGTCTGCTCGATTTCTTTTTTCGCAACTTTTTCTGACTGTCATCAAATAAGAGGCTGTCCAGATACTACGTATACACTCAGGGGGGGGGGTTAGAAATCCCGAGAATCCCCGCGTATGATGCCATTGATTACGGAGGGTGGTAAGGGCTCGTGCTCGGGCAAAAAGTGTATGCGTAATATATGGACAGCCCCTAATGCACATCTGATCCTACCAATGCTTATTTAGATGTTATATCATACATCGCTAGACAGTATGGGGGATATTAAATCGTGCCGCGCCTAAATCCGATTCAAGTGGTGCTACCAGCGCAGCGGCGACCGTAATTTCTATGAAAAATTCGTTATTCAGAGGTGTAAAATGCTTACGGGCACACAACGTAAGGTCGTTAAATCGAGTTTTCCGTTATTCAGAGGTTCGGTAAACCGAGAGCTGTTAACATGCCTAATCATACGGAAATCGCCGGGACGAGACAGTGTACCCGGTACACCGAGGTTTTCGTTAAATTGAGAGCCGGTATAGCGAGGTTTCACTGTATGTGGAACGTAGCATTTTACTAAACTGTCTGAGCAATATGGGATTGCTTTCGTCAGAAAAAAATGAAAATGGCTAATAAAAATCGATATCTATAATTTCGTTTGGGAAGTAACTGGTAACATTAATTTCAATAATAATGTATAGCATCATTTTTTTCATGTTGCAAGGGGATGCAATATTTCAAGAAACCATGTTCTTGATTTGTGTTGTGAGTCCAGTGCACAGAACTGTCACGAAAGACGATCATAAATCTTCTGTCAGGCCTATAGATTAAGAATGTCACGATTTCTAATTCCCAGTTATATGACAGGATTACAAAATGAAATTTAATATAGAAACTACATTAGCTACCTTTGAGAATTCTGGGACACGTATCATACGCGGCGACAACTGCACTAGTGGTAAGTATGGACTGACGCCCCGAATTCCGCATTGGTAAGACTCACTACGGCAGCCCGAGGGCATAAAAACATTATAGACGTTTTTTAAAGTTTCAATTCCCGTTTATTTGAGACCTCTTCCAAGGAAGTAAGATGACTTGGGTTTGTTCATCGTCAATCGCTCATCATGTAGTCATGTATATAATTGTAGTAATTATTATAATAATAATAAAGATTTTTTCAAGAAGACGACGGTCATTCAAAATTAAACGCCACCAAGCAGTATTTCCAGCAGCTTTTTGGTTATTCTCTCTAAAAGAGTGTCCCACTTGGGGCTCCCAGTCAAAATTAACGTAATTCTTAAAATTAAATTTTTTTGTTGTGTTTTTTTCTAAAATACTTTCGTTGTTGTGTGTATGTATATGCCTGCTGAGTCGTGTGTTGGATCAACTGAAAAAAATAATGTTTTCAATCTTATATGTACAACAACGACGTCTTTAGGAATCCGTTGTTGAAATTAAAGCGAAAATTGGGTGACGCTCAATACTGAGAGATCGTCGGCGTGTGATATTAACTTTTGGTATTATAATATGATAATAATGATAACTATAACATTAATTGGCTACTAATCAATCCACCACATAAGAACTGTCATACAAAGTACCGCTAATGTTTCCTACTATTTATATATATATAATTCATTCACAATAGATATATGTGTCTACATATAGATATTTCATCACCACGTTCGTCACAATCACGGCCAAAGTAATATAGCTTATTACAGCTTTGCGTTATCAAGCCATATTTTTAGTGATTATATATTTATGTACATTATAATCATTTCAAAATCCACCACAATTCCCTGTCGTGCGTCAATGTAAAAGCATATTTACTATACAGTATTGTTTTCCGCACACTAAAACGAGACAAGGAACATAGTTTGAAAAATATTTAAATAAAATAAATTATACATATAATAACGACAAAGTAAATATCGTGATAATACACACACAGTTCAGGTCAATCAATGATTGGCATTGGTAAAGCATATATTATCATATCATGTATGCGGTAAATATTACATGTGTATGTTCATAAGTATAGCATTGGTTTTTAAGGTTTAACAATGATCAGTCCAGTACCGTTCCCTTTACAGCGTGTAGTATATAACGTAGGTTCTTTTCTCCTTGCGCGCCATACCCGCAAATCATTGTTAACTTTAGGATTACTTTATCAGCATATATGTGCTCGTGTTCCGAAATCTTTAAGACACTTGGCAAAAAATAGCACACATTATTTTTTCGATATACACCACTAACAGCAGTATCGTTATGTATGTATGCATGTATTATATATATTCCCACGCTTGTAACGCTTCAGACAACAGGGTTTAAGATATACATTGATTTTTTCACTTGCTATCAATTTTACATTTTACATCACACATCACCTTTTTGGAAAAACGATAAAATAAGACTAAGGAACCGATCAAGTGCGGACTCCGTAAAATCTTAAATGTATTTAATGATAATGATCATAATAAAAAATTTAAATATTTTACGAAGCCATACTTTTTTCATTTTCTTCTTGTAGCAAGCCTTCAGAGATTTATCTGTTACGATCAGTCATGAATAATTAGCTTGCTAAACACTCTTCGTCTTCTTCTAAAGCTTAGAACTGACTATATACTGCTTCCATATACGACTAAAAATGTTATGATTATTGTTAACTCGAAGCCCTGCTCACATATATGCATATTATATATTATACGAGACATGCCGCTACTATCCAGCACTATTTTACTAGCTACCGAGGTTTTCCTTACATGGCATTACTGTACCCACTACATAGCTCCCCGATAGGCATTTATTATACGTCATCGTATATCTGCACTACTACGGAGAATCATCGGAGATAAATAAACTTTGTTGAATTAAATCGAGATTCTCACGGCGGGTTGCTTTCGTTTGGGTATATGTAGAACCGAAATTTCCCATGTAATAACAATACAGCATATAATCGTGTTGTTGTGAGTAAAACTATGGGCCGACGCGCGGCCCCAGTGAATGACAACAAATTATATAATATGAGTTCCCTCCCATACGCACTAAAAAAATTTGTAGTAGTAAAATTATTAAAATCTTATCTTGGTCTTTGGAAGTTTTGGCAAGAGACAAGAGAGTAAATACGTTCGTATAAGATGATGAGGAAGAAGGGTAAAACCAAGTTCATGCGCTGACTAGGTAGTTCTTGTAAAGCTATTCATACATGTATTTGTGGGTAAGGTTAATAGTTTCAACTTATAATAAGTTCAAGGAACAGCCATGACTCAAGGGGTAACTACAAGAACTACACAGTTTCTTTTTGACTAATCCTCCGCAACTACAATAATTTCTAGTTCTACCAAGGGTAAGATCCACTTAAAAATATGTTAGTTTTTCGTCATAGTTTTTTTTCATTTCTTCATCTTCTTCGTCGTCCTCTTCTAATTTTCTTTCCTTCATAGAGAAAATTTTTTTGGAGCCGAACGAGCCGTAGCAAAAGCGCTCAGAGTTCAACGTACATATTCCTAAATTTATAATATGTGATTAAACTGTTATTATCCATTTTTTGCGAGTAAATGTCGTATATGGTACATCCCTCCAACCTCCATCTCTCTTCCTGGGTCTGCACACACACGACCACCCACTTCTTATCTTTTGCTCGTCGGTCTAACGTTCGCTCCGCCGCCACAACCTGGCAAAACGGGATGGTAATTCCGAATGGGAGAGGTTATGGGGCGAGGGATTTTGGAACCGGCAAGGGCCGGATTGGAATTAGGTACGCCGGCTACCGGACTCGTCGTCTTCCGTGCCTCATCATTCGACAAGAGTTCCCACTGCATTTGGAGGCGGCGGAAACGGTCCGGATCCTTATTCGACTCCCCATCGCCGCCCCCTTCCTTCTCTATGGTTCTCGGTCGTTGTGCCTTCGTGGGTTCCATCCCTTTCTCCCTGTCACCGGAACCTGTTGTGGGAGTAGCTGCAGCAGCAGCAGCTGCTGCTGCTGCCTCAGCCGTAAACGCGGAAATTTTAGGTTTACTTGGGAACCTTGCCAAACCATACGAGATTGGTTTCGGCACCCCCGAGGCCGCATAGTGTCGCTCATTCTGAATGTTTTGAGCCGTTTTGGATTTGGGAATGGCCGGTGGCTTCGTTGCCTTCGGCCGCTCATCCGAGAAGGACCGTTTCATCTGTGACTTTTTCAATTGGTTCGCATAGTACTTGGAATTCTTTGACTGATACTTGGGGATCCTCGCATCCGCACTGGTTGACTTGCGGACGTGGGGAGCGGCGGCGGCTCGGCCAGATGAAACTTTCCCCGTCGGCGGCTTCCGATTCGTCACAATCCCTCCCGGCAATGTCGGATTCGACTTGGTGGACAGGAACGAGGGATTCATACTCTGGTGAAGGAGCTTTGCCTCGTGGAAAATATCCAGCTGGAACGGGAGCCGGGAGAGTAAGTGCATGTTGACCAGCATCTGGTCATAGAGGAATCGAGTGGAGGTGTTGCACAAGAATAGAAAGGCTTCCGGCTCATAGTGAGTCCTGAGCAGCCGCTCCTTCGTCCGCAGAAACGTGAGCCAGGAGCCAAGATTCCCCAAACTGGAAATTAAATGAAGAAATACATGGTCTTAAATTCACCTATTCAGCCTCGAGCCCACCACCACCACCACCACCACCAACTACAACTAGAGTGGTGGTAGTCTAAAGAAGTGTCCCCCGTGGGACGACCCCTCTGCTGCTCCTTCCCCAAGCAACATGAATCTGCTGTAACGATTATTGCTGTACAAAACTAAAACTTACTTGAGCAAGCCGAAGACAAACGCATTGAGTTTCATCGGGCCCTCCGCGAGGAGCTCCTCACTATTTATCCGTAGGACCAGCTCGTTCAATGACTGGGCAGTTGGGCCTAGGGGAAAAAGGGAACCAGAGAGAGAGAGAGATATAGAGTAAGTTAGATGAGTGGGAGTAGTGTGACGCCAAATAAATTACATTCCACTTGAGAGAACCTCAGCTGCTACTCCATACACACACATTGCCAAGGTCCCATTTATAGCTACGTATGTATACATGTGCGTGTGTAGGCACACAAGGCTCTACGCCCATACCGTATTGTATAGAGGCCTCCACGACTCGCCACACCGTGTTTGGAACGCGTCCAAAGATCGTCTCGAGGAAGGGACAAAGTCCATCACTTAGTAGAGAGTACAGCGCCGGGCAGAGGGATTCGAGCACGATTTTCCCAGCCGGCGTCTCCGACATGATGACCAAGTTGGGATAAGTGCCCTGCCGCCGCCCACCTGAGCCCTTCCCCGACGCCGTGCGCTGCTGGTCCATATTGGTTGCCGTTACCGGCGTCCACGACTGCTGGATCTGCGTTACGCCAGCCGCAATGGCATCAGTCAGACCTGTACGGAACAAGTGCAACAACAGGTTTGAGCAACATCCTATTCCATTTCCCTCAAAACAACCATCGAGGCTCGAGGCAATAACAATAGACATTATGCTGATGGCACATCCTACAGGGCAGGCTGAAAGGACTCACTTTGCTTCTCCGCCATGTCAATGGGGACCCGAGGATGTTGTTTGCTCGCTCGGCCATGGCCGACGAGATTGTTGCACATGGGGGCCACCTGAGCGACGATCCGAGCCGCCCCCTCCTCCAACGTCTTGAAATGATTGTCAAAGTCGACATAGGAGCCCTGCTTCGGGGTGTTGTTGGGGACGCGGCGGTGGGGATAGTTGGCCGGGCTGCTCCCACATGAGTCAGAACCCTCGGCCACCCCATTATTATTATCATTCCTCAACTCCTCTGCCAACTCCTTGCCCAAGTCACTGGCCAAACTCTCGAGCTGCTCCAGATTCTTAGCAATCTCCGTCGTAATTTCAGCCACCTCCGGCAGGGTCTCCTGAAGGGAGAACCTTTTGAACTGCTCCGCAAATCCGCCGCGACTCCGCCCAGGGGAGTTGGTGGTGACGTCGTTGAGGCTGAACCTCTTCCCGCGCTCCTGATTCCCCCGCCCTTGTTTCCTCCGGAGAACCACGACCGTCTCATTACTCTCCCCCACCACCGCAGCCCCGACTCCCGCCGCCGTCCCTGTAGGCACCATTACCGTCGCATCCCGCTCCTTCTCAGTCTCATCGCTCTGCTCCCTCTTCTCCGGAGGCTTGATCTCTTCCAGAATTGATTGGTACTCCTGGGGAAGGAGGAAATTAAGGGAGGGCCAATCCCTCACATGACTTAAGCCCCGTTTCCTCAGGTCCTCGATATCATTGCAAGACATGGGCCTCCGCCCGCCACGTCCACAACCACCACCCCCACCCCCACCGCCGCCAACACAACCACCACCACCGCTGACAGCTCCACGTGAATATCCCCCGGCATCCACATCCTTCCTCCCGGGACGTGGAACTGCCTTGAATTTCTGTGGTAAGAGATAGACTTCCGCCCCGGTGGGCCCATCACCCTCGTCCAGCCGCTGCCTCAGGAACTGGAGATCAGGTAGTGTGTAGCTTGGGAAACAAATGTAGACCGGAGCCTTCTTGGGAGTGCCGCAAGTAGGAGTGGTGGCAGCGGAATTTTGCTGAGTTGGGTTGTTGCTATTATTATTGTTATTATTATTGTTACTGTTATTACTATAATTAAAACTCTCAATCTTCTTTGGTACTAGCTTGATAGTTGATGTTTGGATTTGGATGCTTCGGGATTTGCGCACAGCCTCCGCAATCTGAGTCGTCGTCGTGGGCCGAGCCTTTTCAAACTTTGTTCGGATCCTAAAGGGGTTCGGGTTGGGATTCCGGTTGTTATTCCAAGACTCTTCCATGATGTAGCGGGACGAGGTCGTCCCCGTCGAACCCGTCCCAGCCGACCCCGACGTATTGTTGTTGTCCATCTTGGACACGGTCCCCCCAGATCCGGAGGCCATGTTAGACTCTGTGAGGGAACTATCCCGGACGAGCGGGCGGGACATGTGGATGTCGAAGAGCTTGACGAAAGCCGCCGTCTGGACCTTGGGATTGTTATTGTTGAAAACCAGGGAATTTTTCTTCCAGAACCATGGGTTGGGGCAGCTCTGAGTTAGGAGGGTCCGGGTATCGAATCCTGGATGTGCCATAAAGTTGGAGCTCGTCCCACTCGAACCATTGCTCCCGTTGTTGTTATCACCACTACCGCCACCGCCGCCCTTCCCGGATGAATACTTGTTGTTCCCATTATCTGTCTTGAGCTGGCGCCAGTTGGTCATCTCGTTCTCAGTCATGTCGCTCGCGGGGGAAATGAGGGCATTCTCCGTCGCCGTCCGGTACGTGCTCCCCGTCGTCGACTCGTCCAGCTCGAGCCCTTGGAATGCAATTGTGTAGTTGTTCCGATTCGTCATGCACGTGGCGAGGATCGTCTCCCCCCGAGCGTCCAGGGAGTCCGTGCTGAACGTGGATAGGGGCAGTTGCTGTTGGTTCTCCGCCACGGGTGAGAAGAGATTCTCTGACTTGCAGATGGACATGTCCATCGACTGGTTCTGTTCATCTTCCTGTGGGCGAGGGAATGAGACATACTTTTTAAATTTACCCGCTACCCCTGTCCCCAATCAATCAACTTTTTTATCTCAGTTCATATCAGTGACCGCGGCTAATATGAGGGCGTGTATATAGGACATGAGCTGTGGCATCAAGTTTGCAAACATGTAACTCTTGTCATACAAAAATCACATTCAAACTTCCCACATTCACTTGTACACACACACGCACACACACCAACACATGCATCCAATCAAACACACTACCAGATTCACACACACACTCACATTCGCTAACATCCAACCAAATACACTTGTGCATGTTCACACACATCCCGAGAGTGAAAAAAACTTACGATGAGGGAATGTGACGTAGGAGACATTGAGGATTCAAAGTCAAACTGTTGAAGTATGGAACCCGTGATACTCGCAATAGTCTCGCCTTGATGAGGCTACAACAGACACAGGTTCACTTTTACTATACGGACCACATTTAAAATCAACGGACACCCCCCACCACCACCGCACTCACTGATTCAAGATCACGCTCCACTCCATCACCACAGTATAGGCCAATGTACTGCGAAGTAAGTGTACTAGAAGTAGTAGTAGTAGTAGTAGTAATTAATTCCGAACCTGGAGATCAGAAGCACAGAGAGGAGGAAACCTTAGAAGAATGTCTTGCGACTGGAAGTCTTCCATGTCAATGTGGGCCATGGTAGCGTCGAATTCCAAGTCCGTCCCCACACCGATGCATAGCGGAGTGGAGAAGTTGCCCATGCCGAGCGTAGTGGCAGCATCAGTGGCAAACCTGGAACATGCATGTACATACGTAACATTCCCTGAAATCCCATTACCAGCATGAGTCATCCTCTTCCGCACTCACACACACACACACATACACAGTCAGACTTTGGTTTTACCAACGGGACTTCCCCGGGTTTACCCTCCCTTTCAAGCCGACGAACACAACACTATAATACTCGTGAAAGAGAGTGAATTCGGCTTCCTTATAGGCTACAACTGAGCCTCTTACATACCGCATCTCACAGCCCCAGAAGAGACAATCTACAGCGCCTTTAATGGCTGCCCTTTCCCTGTCTGATGTAAGGAAATGGAGCAGGATTCTCGTTGCACCACGGGACATAGCTTTTAGGTCAGTTCACACACCCAGTGTGTCAGCATGGAAAGGTTACAGAGCCTATACAACAGCGAGTCCACCGACACTGCTACTATACTACCCAGGAGGCAGTAGCGCCTGCGGCAAGACAGGAAATCTTGTTAGTCTCCCACTTCACATCACCATGCATCACTCCGGAAACTTTGTTATGTGACTGAAAAATATTGCATATCCCTCGACCCAGGACAACATAACGCAATAATGGTCCGGACTCCCACGAGTGAATTACGGGGCTACTGTGGTGAGGTCCTCCTGCTGGCGCTACCACCATATTCTACTCCCGGCCTCCACCATCATTCTTCCCAGCAGTTGAGCTAATTAGAGCAAAGTTGATGATTTCACAGTCGGCGGGGTAGAGAGCAAAAGTTCTCTTTGAACTCTTGACTTTCCCTCATGTCATCATCCTATGCATACGTACGTAGCTACTTCTGACTAGCTCACTTTCCCCTCGCCCCATCCAAAGCATGTCACCCTGTTAAATACTTGATTATCTTTCAAGTACACTTGAAAGAGCCGAGAGATTTTTCCGGGCTGCATTCAAATGAGCAGAAGTGGTCCCTCAAGTCACAGCCGGAGTGATTCGTAAGAGAGAGAGAGAGAGAAAGCGTCAGGGTTAGAGGGGAGACCAAGCCCGACCTCACGCACGACTTGATAAAAGTTCCGGGGATGAGCAGCAGCAGCCTCACAGAGCTGGAGCGACCATGCACCGCGGCTCTTCCATGTGTACAGCGCATACACACTACACACACATAAATATACTGCACACAACTTTGCACACACAAGCATATTACAAACAGATTGCATACACTCACCCAGACTGTACACACACAAGCACTCATACAACAAACACATTGCATACACTCACCCAGACTGTATGCACACATTGAACACACACTCAAATTGCACACACACCCACAGTGTAATATAATACACTATTGGCGTACACCCAGTACAGACTGCACAGTTCGCATTCACATTTATAGCACAATACTATATTGGAGTACACAAGCAGCACAGACTTTGTGCACACATAAAAACCCACTGTGCGCATCAGGACAGGCACACGCCAAACATTCTGTTCACAGAGCGCACATGCCGCCGCTTATTATTATTACACGGACCGGGAACGATGATGAGTCGGAGCATGGTCGAGCGAGCAAGAAAGTAAACGCATTGCATACTATACAGAGCATCAATAATTACAGCCTCCTGACATGCCGGAGCATTCCTCCTTGGCAATGCTGCTAAAAGCTTATATACTGCACGCTTAAGCTATACGTTTCCGCATAGAGCCATGCTTGCTACCAGAACCAGACTATAGCAGTCAGAACGGAGGAAGCTGGGAAAACTAATTTAAAAGACCTCCCACTCTCCATCTCCTTGTTCCGCTTCTAATTCCTATTCCTCCTCCCTAACCCAAACCAACTCCTGACTAATCTAAATAAAGTAATTCTGCTCCTTAGGAAATTCCTCATGTGTGTGGATACACAATAGGAAAGGGGTGGTAGTAGGTTGTTGGCACGAACCAGGAGTAAACCTTCCGGAGAAAACGTCTAATTCAAATTAGTACACAATTGCCTCGAGACCTGACACGGACACACGGAGGCAAGGAAGTATAGTATTAGTTGTAGGCAGCAAAGCCAGCGGCACATACTCATCCTCGTCTTCATCTTCTTCTCCACATACTTCCTCTCCTAAACTTTCCACAGAGCTTTCTATTATTGGCGTAGCAAGTTCTGGCGCGTAATTCAATTTCCTAATTTTCCCAACGGCATTCTCCCAATGATATTTTCTAATTAACTTCAATGAAGACACACGGCGGCCGGCGGATCCTACTTGAGAGAACTGTCTTCAGAGGACTATTCCTCACAACAACAAAGTGTGTGTGTGTGTGTGTGTGTTTCTATACTTTCTACACTGCAATATATCTTCTCCCTCCCCCTTCACATCGGTCAGGTTTTCTGGCTCATTTTCAGGGAAACCCGGGCCAGCTGTCGTCTCCTTCCTCAAGCAGGATCAGGACCAATTACACCTCCGTGATAAATCTGTCCCAACCTGTCTCGTATAGTATACAGTATAGCACAGCAACTTGAGATCCAAATCGGTGAAGATCCTCTCTGCTATGCGATTCTCCCCCTCTCCTTTTAACCTGTCGCTTGGATCCACACAGTGAGTCCTTTGATCATGAGGATTGAACTTTAATCTAACAAGATGAGTATTGTTAATATATTACTACTATTACTACTGTAACTAGTGGAGGATAAGGTGAGTGACTGATAGAATCGGGTGAAGACGAAGATCCATTCAGACGTAGTAGTTTCTCCACTAAAACTCATACACACACAGACGGAGAGAATCAACACTTGAGCACACACTACACATAATAATCCACTCGAGAGACTGTGTGAGAGAGAGAAAGAGGAAGAGATGAAAGGGACTTACCCGCTCTCTGTGAACCACTGGTACTCGGAATGAATGTCGTCGAAATCATCTTGAAAACTGGCATCCATAATGGGTTCAACCACATCATTTAAGCCGGCTCTCGAGATTCGTCCCCCATCCTCGTCCCCCTGGCAACCGGAACCAGAGGCAGCACCCACTTGATCCTCACAGCTCTGTTGGTGGTGGTGGTGGTGGTGGTGCTGGTGATCACTACTACTATTACTGCACGGTTCCATCCCGTCCGTCCTGTCCTGAATTTTAGATGTGGATCCTCCAAGGAGTCCTGATGTAATACATATAGCATACAAAACGAACCATGAGAATATTATATTGATGATCATCCATCAGAGGAAACTTTTCGCCCCTGTCTATGGAAAAGGGATCAGCAGCACGCATCATCCCAACCATCAACAATATCCCGCCGCCCGCATTTTCCGAACAAAAACTTTTAGTATGAAAACGAGCGCTTCAAAATAAGAAGGAGAAGGAGAAGAAAACTTCCACGTGTCCACATAACTATTTATATGAACTCTTGAATGGAGCGACGGCGAGGAGGAGGGTTAAAAAGCTATATAGCGTATGAGCCAATAATTCTTCTTCTCACTGACTGCATAAAATACCCTACTCAACGTCTCTCCCCCTATTCCCCCTGGATATTTTCCAACGGTCGGCCGATAGCTGATGCTATACGATTTTTTCTGAGAAAAAAAATGTTTTCCTCATTTCCACATGTAAACAGATGGGGGAGGGTGGTGGGTGGAGACGAGAGGATTTATAAGTGAGTGAGAATGGGGAGGGAGTTGAAAGCAAGTCCGAATCCATCTCCACATAGCTTCATAATATACTTTTCCCCCCTTTCTTCTCGATCCTTTAGACGAGGACAACAACAACAACAGCAGCAGCAACAACAACAACAGCGATCCCATACGGAAATTCGCAACTTTTTCATTGTTATTATTCTCTCTGGTAGTAAAAAAGGACGGCTGTTAGGCTTCTTTCTCTTCATCTGTGTCCTCAACTTTCCAAGCTGTGGACATGGACAAGGAGATTTTTCACCAAGGGAACATTACCATATATAATACCCCGCTCATTATTGTACACTTAAGCTTATATATAGCCGTCCGCTCCTGCCCGCCTGCATATATATGGACTCCGTCAGACTCGGAACTTTTCGGTCGATCAATGACTTTATCCTTAATGGAATTGGAACGTTCTGGATCCCGGACCAAACAAGGACAAGAACAACAACGGCAGCAGCAACAACAACACCGGCAGGAACAGTAAGACGCAAAAGGAAGAAGAACATGTATAAAATACGGCATATGTCACACTAAATCCGTTCCTGAAATGGAGTGAACTGAAAGGGTCCAGTTCTTTTCCAGGGAAATGAAAACATATGAAAACGGGGATAGTGGAGAGACGGATGATTCCCAAATATAATTAACCATTCCGAAACTCGGTTAGAGGACGCGGCCGGCTGTGTGGGAATCTTCAGAAATCAGACAAATATTCCCCAAACGTTCCATGTGTACAGTGCTAGTGGACACGAGGAGGACCGCTACTATGTGTGCATAAATACATTTTACGTTCATACAAACAGCATTCCCATCATCCATTCCCGCGAATCTAACGGAAGAATGATTCATGCTCGCTGGAGCGTGAATGGGAAAACTCCTGTGTAGTGGAAAACACACATAAATATACACACACACACACACACACACACACATACACACAACACAAGTTGAGTCGCAAAGACTCTCGACAGAGACTAACTGAGACGTCGGAGGAGGACCNGACAGAGACTAACTGAGACGTCCGAGGAGGACCGGAAAAAGAGCCTCTTCTCAACCCCAATAACTTAAAGTGTTTTCGGATGGGCATATATAAGGCCCGAGTGGACCCGGAGTACAGCGGAGAATTTTATACCCTCATTTTTTTCCCAGAAAAAAACTGGAGCGGAGAGCGGGTAAGAGAGGTTTATTATGTATGTGTGTAGATATGTGTTGGTGCAGGGGAAAAAAGTTGTTTGCCAAAATCATTTCGACGGTTCTCATGATTGATTGTGTGGGGCAGTTATATGTATATGTATGTGTATGTGTGTACATAGCGTCTCATGCGGGCGGGAGGGGATACAACACGGAGAATAATACTGAAAAACCGCAGCATTACAAAGGGCGGACGGAGACAGGCGGGGATTTTGAAAACGGAATCCACTCGGTCGGAGGAACACACTATGCAGTTATGTACGGCAATCTAGGAGCTCGTTCAAGACCATTATAATATTCCCATTATTTTATTCTCCTACGGCTTTCCAGTGTATATACTTCATGAACGACCGGGTCGACAGGGATAAGTATACATTGAGAAAACAAACATGGGAAGAAACAAGGAATTACGGCCATCGCGTCAAAGGAAGGGAACGTCCGAGGGCGATAAACAATCAGTCAGAAGTTTAATCAGCAGCTCAACTCAACGGGTATGACCTTTTCTCAAACACTATGTAAATACACAAGGTAATATTGACGTGAGTAAAACATACTGGAGGATTTGTTCGATAGGCCAGGACAGAGCAGGTGAACTTGCAGATATTTTATGCATGTGAAAATCCAGGTCAATCGATGCCTCGTCCCGCATTAACAACTCATGTAATTGTCTGGCGCGGAAGATACATCCTAGATTTTTCTCTGTTGCCGTGACCACCGCGGAGCGGCTTCATGCCATGTGAAAACGTCGTAAGGAAAATACGCCAAAGTTGAAAATAGCAGTTTTTGAAGTTGAGTCCTTTCGTATGAGAGACTTGATTTTCCAAATGACCCTGAACTCCTGAACAATGTCTTTCTCATCTCTTCTCCGCCTCCAACGAGAATGACTCCTGCTGTTTCTTCCGTTCGTCGTGGAATCATTAATGTAGGCACTAATTTAATTTTATAATGATAAAGGAACCTTGGAGAGCGACTTGAATGGGTAATAAGTTCCAGCATGTGCGCTGTGTACGAAATTTACCCTAATTAATTCCAAGAAACCAGACATATTCCTCGGGTTCCCACAGAAGAGTTTTTACCTCCCAATTGCGCAAGACAACTCTTAAAAACCACTGAGAGAGTGAGTGAGTGAGTTTCTCTAACCCGAGCATGGAATTTCATGATAACAACCAACCAATGTGGGATGCTCTAGTTTCCTTTTAAATTTCCAAGGAAAACGGAGGAGGATCACTTTTGCTACAGACTGCCAGACTCTCAGTGAAGAATTTTATGAGCATGGGAAGGTTTGAAGCGGTAAGTTTGACTCACGACCTACTCCTGCTACTGACGACTGTAAGTACAGAACTGGCTGGGATGGCAAATAAAAGTCAATACACTTGAGAAAAATTCCCATCGTTTCTCCACACACACACACAAACACAGGTCCGTCCACCCACTCTCAAAATTCATTCCGCTTTCGAACTCGCCTCCATGTAATCACTGAGAAGAGGAGAATTCAGA
>WJFA01002585.1:0-15422 GCA_009870155.1 Pseudobourletiella spinata | reverse complement strand
TCCAAATCCGGCACGGCTAGCGTCCGATCTCCCCTCAGTCCCTCCTTCGTTAAAACTTCCCGCCGGTACCCTACAATCTCGGCCTTCAGCTCCATGTTCCCGGACAGACCCTTGGGAATGATGGTTTGGTAACTGTTCCCCACCGTCTCATAGCCCACCATGAGAATGCCCTCTGTCTCTACCCAACTGTCTGTCTTGAACACGGCAAGTTGTGGTGTCGCTGTCCACTGGATGTGAAGACTTGTTATGTTGTCAAACTTGCGGCCATTAATGTCCTTAACAGTTGTCACCACTCGGGTGTTTTCGTACTTTGGAATGGCCACTCGTACAACTTGAGCACCCAGAGCATCGCTGGGGCACTTGGAACCACCGGCCTTGAGGCTCGTCTCCACTTTGAAGTACACCTGAGCTGGCTCTGCGCATACAACCTTCACTTCCGCGGCGCGCTGAACGGATTTCTGGGGAGAAGGCGGGAGAATCTTGAGATAAAAGAATTTCCGATTTCCAAATCAATGGATTTAAAATGTACAGAAACTTACGGCATTCTTGGCCTGCTTCGGCTTGTTCCCGACTTCCAGCGTCACGACAGTCTCGCCAATTTCACGGCACAGAACCCGATAGACGTAGAGGTCATCTTTTCCTCCGTCGGATCTCAGCTCCGTGGCATGAGCCACTGTTTTGTTGAGCACATTGATGCTGCGGAAGAAGCCGTGTTTTTCCAACAGCGGCCTCGGACCACCTTCGAATGCTAGTTGGCGGGAGGAGCCAACTGCCAGCACTGTCAGTTGTGAAGGGGGTTCAATCACCTGCAAACCAGAAATAACTCGTTAAAAATAAATGAACCAAAAAGTTAAAAAATTCAAACATTAACTAAAAAATTAAATAAATAAATATGAAAAATGAGCAAATAGAATCAATAATAAATAAATATAAAAAGTTAAAAATTCATAAAAAATAAAAAACGTCATACAGCAATAAAAATTCTAACAAATGAAAACAAAATTTAATACACTAATAAAATATTAGAAGAAATGAAAATAAAAGCATCAAGTAAAACATTTAAAATTTAACTAAAATAATTTACAGTTAAAAACACAAATTCATAAAAGAATGTGAGAAAAAGTCCAAAATAACCTTGAGGGGTTTGAATGTTGAAACTGTGACAGAGTCACTAAAGACAATGTCCTTCATCCGGTACGTCACAGTGACCAATGAGGATCCCAGAGCGGAGCCCGTAATCGGCAAAAAAGCGCACGCCGGTTTTGGCGCCGGATAAAAGGACTTGTCGTCATAGCTGAACAGCGGGTCTTCCACGAGGACTTGAAATGGAAAATCGTGACAGTTGGTAAACGGCACGGGAACTTTACTCGGGTCATCCGGTCGCACAGTGTAAAATGCCAGAGGAACCAAGATCGGGACCCCAATCTCAGCCTCCACATTATGGTCCAGTATCATCATGGATGTGGGCGGCAAAATATAAATCTTGGCATGGCCCTTGATGTGATTATTTATCGTCATGGCAGCCGTGACATTGGCATGACCAATTTGTTCAGTTCGCGCGACACCACCCTGCGTCACGGTCACTACTGATGTGTTGGTGGTCGTCCAGAAGAAATTTCCGTTCCCGCCGCTGGCTGTCAGTCGGATCTCATGCTTTGGCTTCAAATTAGGATCCCACGGAAGAATCGTCTCCTTAGGGTGGATCACAACGGCTTGGAAAATCTCCATGTCAGCCTTCACCCGGATTGGCGTGGCCGGCTCAATCAGTCTCCCGTCCAGTTTCTTCAAGTGTTTCAGTTCCGCCAAAACAGGGGCTGAGCCGGTCTTAATGGGGACGCCGACATGGTGGGTCCCATTGGCCGAGCTGGAGATGACACGGAAGTAGAGCGGGTCGAAGGTCGTCTCCACCTGGATGTTGTCGCTGATGTAAATCTTTTGATTCTCTTCGTCATAAATGTCCACCTGGATTTCGTATTCCTCGCCAATCTTGAGCGCCCAATTCCGATGCGGGGCGACGGCGAGGGCCAGGAATCGCGGCTCTCGAACAAAAACATGAGCAATTAAACCTTCGGGATGCTCCATATCCAGCGTGTCGCTCAGGGCATTTCGATCCTTCACGATAATATCCGACTGTCCATAGTTGAGAGCGGTGACAATGGAAGTTTTCGGGTCATATGAGACCACAGTTCTGTTGGTAATCTCGAAACTGTACGTCTTGGAGGGCAGTGGGATCTCAATGAGCCGTCCGTGTCGAACTTGACGAAGTCTGAGGGGGATCTGAGTATCAGGTACGACGAAGGCCTCCCGGGGATCTACTTGCAAGTTTGCCACGACGACAATGCGGACCTCGGCGGGTGGAATGTTCTTGTAACTTGAGTCCGACAGCTTGGCAAATACTCTTGCGGAGCCGGTTTTGAGGCCTTCGACCAAAATGGTGGATCCCTGAAGTCTCCTTGCTTCCAAAGCCGCCACTCCCGGGGGTGCCTGGTAAGTGGATTCCGCAAAGCTCATGAATCGCATTATGCTCTGTGGATCCACCGTAGTGTCTCCCACAGGCTCGAGCCACCAGCGGAACGGCACTCCATCCACGGTGGAAAACTTGTCACCTTTGCTCCCGTGGGCTTCAACGTAGAATCGGGACGGGGCTTCCTCCATGTGAAGCTCCTTGGTCGTCGTCTCAATGGTGATACCGACGATCCGGTCAATTATAACGTCACACCGAACCATTTCCTTGGTAACTTTGTCCTCCACGTAGACGATAGCCGAGGCCGGGCAGCATGGGGAGACCCGCGGCCCGGCGGAAATCATAACTTGACTCGAACACTCCGTCCCGTCATGGTCGTAGAAGTAGGTGTCGGTTGAGGTGAGTGAAATGATGTCAGGGCGGGTCACGGACCTACAAGAAAAATTTGAATTATTAATTTTAAAAACTCTTAGCAAAGTATTTTGAATAACAGCCATCAAGTTATGGAAAAAAATTTTATGATGTCTTACCATTGATAACACCCTGGCGTCTCAACTTGAAGCGTAAAGTTTACACTAATAGTATCAAAATACGGGAGTCGGACCCTTGGCACGTTTAATTTAATGTGGCCTTCAGCCCGCAGTGAACACATACAAAATATAAATAATGGGATTATGAGGATAGGTCGAACCCCCGACCTCTGGCCCTGAAGGCCCCACATTAGTTCCCTTCGGATTAACACACTCGCTACACTGACTAAAGTACAATCGATATTTTACTATCCAAATTTACAAATAACTATTATTATTAACAACTGCCGGCAAGACGTTCGCACAAATTCTGCATTGCTGTGGCTGTACACTGGAATATGTACCTTTTACCTCCTACAACGTACAATGCTGAATGCTTTTTCGGCTTGGCGCTACCTCACCAGAATTCCCCCGCAGGATTGGCTCAGCTCTCACTGCGTGGGACTCGGATGGCGGGGCAGCGGGGCTGGCTAATTGCTGGGGTGATGTTTGAATTTTCCCGCAGGAATTTTGAATTTCTTGAGCGGGAGTTTTACGGGCGGGAATGAATTGGGCCCTTGCTCAACATTGATGCTTTCTAACGACGGCTCGCTCTCAAAATTTCTCTACATAGCCGTACAGGCCCTGACTTGCTGTTTAGACATTGAAGTATATGTATTATTGCATTATTTTTGCCATATATTTTAAGGTTTTTATTTACATTCTGCAGTGCTGTAAAATCTTGTGGGTCGTGATCACGATCTCGTGCCCCGGATTGGGGATTATCATCCCTTAAAGAATCATTCAAAGTCATCGTTCACCGGTGGACCAAAGAAAGTTGCAGTTGGTACAAAACATTTCCCGAGAATTGTTGTCCGATGTTGCAGTTACATTTTCATCGGTATGTAATCCAATAAAACATTTTTCGGTTCCAGGTACACTCGGAAAATGAGACGGAGTCTAGCACCGAGTCAGCTGGCCAAGACAAAACGACAAAAAGTCTCGGACGACTCGAAGGATGGTTCCATTAGATCACCTTTATCTGCCCTTTCGGAACATGAAGCGATCATTCGATCAATTCTGTTCAAACCATTCAAAGTGCCGATTCCAGGCTACGTTCCAAGCGGCTACGGGCGGTCTTTGGGAATAAGAAAATCAACGGGACGACGAGCACTTCATGACCCGGATGCACCGAATGCTCTCGTGTTGTACGAGCCGGAACCTCTACCACCGGGTGCCTTGGATACGGTTAGTATTTTTCCCCGTGATCTGCTCACAGCTTTTCCCTAGCTCAATTGTCGTTTTCCCGACTTTTAGAAACCGGAAAACCAAGAAGTTCATGTGGTGGTGGACCCAGTTTTATCCAATATCCTCCGTCCGCATCAGAGGGAAGGAGTCAAGTTCTTGTGGGAATGTGTTAGCGGGATTCGTATTAAAGACAGCTATGGAGCCATAATGGCAGACGAAATGGGTTTGGGGAAGACCTTACAAGTCGTTACTTTAGTTTGGACCCTAATTCGGCAGTCACCTCAAGCCTGTCCGGCCATTAAGAATGCTGTCATTGTGACTCCGTCGAGTCTCGTGAAGAATTGGGCGAAGGAATTTGTCAAGTGGTTGGACAATCGCGTCCCAACCTTGGCTATCGAAGGCGGGTCCAAGGAAGACATTGATAGGAATTTGGATCAGTTTGTCATGGCTCCGGTATATAATGCTCGGCGGGTGGTGACTCCGGTCCTCATAATATCTTATGAAACATTCCGACTTCATGCTCACGTCTTGTGTAAGGGCGAAATCGGCATTATTATCTGTGACGAGGGGCATCGATTGAAGAATCGGGAAAATCAAACCTACAACGCACTGGGTGAGTTCAATAAGATTGGTTACGTATACTATTTTGTCAGTTTACAGAAACTTCTGATTGTTTTTCATAACAGTGGACCTAAAATGCAAGAAACGGGTCATCTTATCTGGAACGCCAATTCAGAATGATTTGCTAGAATATTTCTCTCTGGTCCACTTTGTCAACGAGGGGATTTTGGGTACTGCACAGGAATTCAGGAAAAACTTCGAACTACCGATTCTCAAGAGCCGAGACACCAACGCGACGGATAAAGATCATCAAAAGGGTCAAGAAAAGCTGAGAGAATTGACGGCCACCGTGGAACGTTGCATGATTCGGAGAACGCAGACCCTCCTCACCAAATATCTTCCTCAGAAAGTTGAGCTGCTTGTATGCTGCAAGATGATGCCAGCGCAGTCGGAACTCTACAAGGTACATCTTGAAATTCAATGATAGAACTTTCAATCTGTTTTCTTCATCTATTTCTGGAACAACTTGATCTGTTCCTCCTCACAGCAACTCGTCTCCAAGTTTATCAACGGCGGCAAAGGCACGAGCACATTGGCTGCTATAACGAAACTCAAAAAGTTGTGTAATCATCCGGATTTAGTGGAAGAATCTCATCCCGTCCCCTCCAAGCTAAACATAGAATTATCGGGAAAGTTTAAAGTACTTGACCTCCTCCTGGCCGTGGTCAAGTCTACCAGTGATGACAAAGTTGTACTCGTATCCAATTACACCCAGACTCTAGACTTCTTCGAAAAACTCTGCCAGCTCAGAGGCTACGGATTCACGCGGCTGGATGGGTCGATGGCGATCAAGAAGCGAATGAAAGTGGTAGATCGCTTCAATGATCCCACCAATACTAACGAATTTATCTTCATGCTGAGCAGTAAAGCCGGTGGTTGTGGACTTAACTTGATCGGTGCCAATAGGCTCGTCATGTTTGACCCAGACTGGAATCCGGCTAATGATGCTCAGGCAATGGCTCGGGTCTGGCGTGACGGACAAAAGAAGCAGTAAGTTTCGGATGGATTTGTAAAACTAATGTCGACTGCTATGAATGGTGGCTGATGTTTCAATCAATTAATGATACTTTTGATTTTTGCTCCACAGGTGCTTCGTGTACAGGTTCTTAGCTACAGGTACGCTGGAGGAACGGATTCTACAGCGGCAGTCGCATAAGAAATCCCTCAGCAGTTCCATCGTCGATCAGGATGAAGATCAGATTATCAAAAAGTTTGACCTTGCCATGCTCAAACGACTTTTTAAACTTGAAGAGGACACAGACTCGGATACTCACGATAATTTGAATGTACTTGATTACATTTTTTGTTAATTGTCACGGAAATTTAAAACTAATCACGTTCAAATGTGCCTGTATTTAACAGTGCAAGAGATGCGTCAATGGGATTCAAGCAAAGAAACCGCCAGAAGGTAGTGACTGCAACTCGGATCTGGGCGACTGGAATCACACCAAGGATAGAAAAGGAATCCCAGACTTGGCTCTGAAACAAGTTTGGGCCTCCGGAGCAATATCCTTCGTCTTCCATCACATCTCACATGAGCCTATCGTAGTTCCTTAGATATACTGTACCCACATTGATACAGAAGTCTTATTTTTGACAATTACCATGAACACTTTGTTGTACACTCCAGTATTACATTTTTGAAACGCTGATAATAAATCAATTGAAAACGAACTACGCTAAAATTTGTAAGTTTATTTACATGTCTTCAAAGAGTGTGCCACGCAGGATATACAAGTATAAAAATTATTATTACTTCCTCAAAACAAAATACCTTGCGATCCGAAGATATACCTATGCTATAATAGACAAGAAAACTTAACTCATTCCAGTGACACTCATTTATTCGACTTCTTGGAAACTTTTGGTGGTCGCAAAAATGGGTTGTCAATAAGCTCCCAACTAATGGTGGGTCCACTGGATCCTTTCCCCTCATTCCCACTTTCATCATCATCATCATCATCGTTGAGTTTCGGTAGATTATCCGCCGGTTTTTCTTTCTTGATGTAGTTAATACGCGGGAGAGCCTCATCTTCTTCAAAAATCTGGTCTCGCGGAATGAGCGGGTCAAGATATGTCACGGGCTTCGGAGCTATAAGTGGGAAGAGCTGAGGATTCTCAGAGAAAATGCTGAAGCATGGTGAAGTGCGAGCGTAGAATTTGGTTAGGGATCGCTCCAGATCCCGCTTTGTTTGACTTGTCTTCTCGCGACAGGCAGCATAGTCAGTGAGTGGTTGCTTGTGGGTCTACAATTAAAAAATAGTTACGCAAGTTTCAACGAATATTTTTTTACAAAATTTCTATTTCGTAACATAATAAAATTACTGGAGTTCTGATGTAACAATGTGGATCGGGCATAGGTGGGAAGTAGTCCGGCACATGAGGAGGTAACGGTGCCCTTTTCCCGGCCGATAAAATCTGAGGGGTTTTCGGCGGCGGGAGGATCTGGATATTTGGTATGGTTGAGCGATTGTGACGCTTAAAAAAACTTCGTAATCCCACAGGATCGATTTTGAAGCCCAACTCGGTCATGGCCAGCGTCACGTCACCCACAGTTGGCTCCACCCGGCAGGCCAGCTCGGTGTAAACTCGAGTGGTTCGGCCTAATTCTGTGATAACTGTTTAAAAAAATCCTCAAGCTTCAATTTACAGATCTGAATCAAGCACCATCTTACTGAGAATTAAATGTTTCAAATCCATATTTTGATTAAATGTTAACGAGGCAAACTTACGACTTTGCATCGCTTCAACAAGTGTTTCCAGTGCCGCTTTTTCAATCTGATGAAAACCAGCTTCCTGAGCCAATCTTGCTACGCAGTGACTCAATACCTTCCGCCGAGGATTCGAATGAGCTTCCATTATTATTGTAAAATTCCAGAATTACTCAAAATTTTCCGTCCCGTCTTGCCAGCACAACGTATCAGAGCTATCAGCTATCCATCCACCTTAATAAGACTATAATAAGTAATCTGTGCGGTCACAAAGTTCCATTTGCTGGCAAATATCCAACGATAATAAAACATTAAACTCAATTTACAAAGTAGCAATTGCATGAATTATTAAACACTTAATTTCGACAGCACTGCTTAATACGCCTATACCTTTCCATCACGTTCGTTGGCTTATTTCGAGAATGGCTAAGGGTGGAAAAATGAAAATTGGGGAACTACGGGAAAGCGCGCGTAAGTCCAACTATATCTCTTCCTCCACCACACAACATCATCGAATCTATTTTTTCCGCCCGCTCCTTCCACAGTAATATTTCAATGCATCTTTACAGATCTTAGCGTCATCTTCAGCTCACAGGCGAATTTACCACTTTTTCCTTTCGAGTTGTCCCGAACCACGAATGTCAAATGATAGTTCCTGTCTCACGCAGCATAAGCAGTTCATTGCATACTTACACTCCACGATATACTAGTAGATTCAAATCCCTGGCCAAAGTGGCCAAGCAATAGGAATCGTACAAGTCGGCTTTCGGCAGATCCGAGGTGTGTTTCAAATCCTAATTAACACCGCTGTTTTCACACCTGATATGTTCAAAAAATTGTTCCTAAACCCTTGAAGTCAGTTCATATGAGACTGAATTTCCTTGATACACGAATTCTGGTAAGGCAATACAAGTATCAGGGTACTGTTAGGCAGGCATACATCTACCATAATGTACAAATAGTTTTTGTACGGTCTTTGGGTTCAAACAAATACAAATACGTTTGTCACTGCAGGTGATCAAGTAAGAAGTTGATTAAGCCGGCCGTGTAGCATCGCCCAGGCACATCACGTAGTAATAATGACTCGAAGAGGTTTTACGCGAGTCGCTGACCCTGAGACATTACTGGGGAAATTTACTGCCAAAAGTCTATCTCTGGTCATTTTACTATGCTTACTCTTCAACGGATTTGTCATATCGGATGACCGGTTAGCACCTCGAGGAGTACCTCTGTCCCGTAAGTCGACACTTGAAATTATTTTATTTTGGCATTGAGAGGATCATTTTTATGTACTTTTATTTAACAATTAATAATTTATACTATAGGTTCCGCATTATACGATCCGCAGAAGGACTTTAGTTGCCTCGACGGCTCCAAGCTAATCCCCTTTTCCTTTGTCAACGACGACTATTGTGACTGTGAGGATGGTTCGGATGAGCCGGGGACTGCCGCCTGTTCCAATGGGGCATTCTACTGTCTCAATCCGGGTCATATTCCCTTGAACCTGAGATCAACCCGCGTTAACGACGGGATCTGCGGTGAGTATAGTAACGCCTATGAAATAGATTTTCTGAATTTGAAACTGGATATTTAAATTAATCTGTTTCTGTCGGTGCGATTTCAGATTGCTGCGATGGTTCTGACGAATTCGACGGCGGGATGTCATGTCCAAACACGTGCGATGAACTGGGTCGTGCCGCCCGGGAAGAAAACGAGCGTCAGATCCGACTTGCCCGCGAGGGCTACCAGAAACGCGTAGAAATGAGCCAGCAGGGTAAAGAAGGTCGAAGAGCCAAAGAGGAGGAGCGGAGCAAGCTTGAAGTTGACCTCCAACAGGCCGAGGCCGTGAAAGAAGAGAAAAATCTCGTCAAGGAAGAGGCTGAGAAGCCAGAAAAGGAGGCCCTCGAACGGCATCGTCAATTGGAAGACGAGCGTCGCCGCAAGGAGGAAGAAGAGGAAAAAAGCCGATCCGAGAATGAAGCGCTCAATTTGTACAACCTTTTGGACTCTAACGAAGATGGTGTCATCAGCATGGATGAGATCAAGACTCGACAAACCTTTGACCGGAACAAGGACGGAGTTGTTTCCGATGAGGAAGCCTTGTTTTTCCTCAACATGGAAAATGAGATGACCAAAGAAGAATTCTTGAAGACTGGCTGGATCGTGGTAAAACCCTACTTCATGATGGAATCCGGCATGTTCCAACCGCCGGAGCCGGAGGCCCCTGAGGGAACGACTGATGATACTCCTACAACCACACCTCAACCACTTGATGCCGATAACGTGGAAGAGCATCAACACGATTATGAAGATGATGAGCTTGAAGATGGTGGGGATAAACCGGATATTCCGAATCTGCATGAGGACGGTGAATCCGAGGATGACGAGGCGAAAGATGAAGTCAAGGACGTCAAATCGGATTTGTACGACGAACCCACTCGCTTACTTATTCAGGGTCTGTACAATTTACTTGACCTCCTGACCTTTTCATTTCTAAATCTAACTTGAGCATTTTTTTCCTACACTCCAGCGGCTGACAAGGCTCGGGCCGAATTCCACGATGCTGAGCGAGTCGTGCGGGACATTAAGAAGAAGTTGGAGGAACTGAACGATGCCCTCACACTAGATGTTGGAGAGGACGAGCGTTTTGCTCCATTGCTAGGCAATTGCTTCGAATACTCTGACCGAGAGTACACTTATTCACTTTGTCCATTTAACAAGGTGATAAATTCCCCATGTGTACATTTCTAGAAATGTGCTATTGAATCCTTTACAAGTCTAAAAAACATGAGTATTCAAAACCATATTTGTCATTTTTCAGGCTAATCAGCGAGGCATTAACGGCGGCGGTGAGGTCCACTTGGGCAAATGGAAGTCATGGACAGGGCCTGAAAACGACAAATATTCCACAATGCTCTACGACGGCGGCCAAGGCTGCTGGAATGGTCCTGCTCGATCTGTCAAGGTAATTATCAATCCACATTTTCCACCTGCAATCCAACTTGTTAGAAATAGTCAATCTGGTCCCATCAAAATCTATAAATTTAAATCCTTCCCGCAACAACAGGTCCTCATCCAATGCGGCACTGAAAACAAACTCCTCAGCGTGGCCGAGCCTTCCCGCTGCGAATATCAAATGGAATTCGCCACCCCTGCCGCGTGTCACCGCCTGGATTCATCACCTCATGATGAACTATAGACTCCCCCATACGGCAGACTCCGCGGCAACTAATTATAATCAATTGTGAAACCGACCATGCAGAATTTATACTTGTGATTACAGATCCAATCTCTCCTACTGTAATGTTCACTCATTCCCATTCTCTTGATTTTTCCCACGTGTAATAATAGTAAGGGGATGAAGTAGAATAATTATTGTTATTACTATAATACAGAACTCTGTACGCTTATCACATTTATTTTGTGAACTATTTATGAGTATAAGCGAATGTTGGAGAGTAAAAGTTAAAATTTTCAGCAAGGATCGTGTCGTGGGAACAAAAGTCATCGTCAGCATCAGCATCATCATCAAATTCATCTTTACCAGAATTATTGTGTGAGAGTCAGTTTTGTGTGGTCTAAATATTTAACACTGAAATAAAATAGTGCTTTTACAACAACAAAATCGCCTCTTGTAAACCTTTTCCCATATTTGTCTTCATCTTCTTCGTCGTCTTCATCATCTGCCTTCCGTGAATGTATACGTGCACTGTGACCCGTGATTGATGGTTGTGTGTACAATGTATGTACATGATATCTTTTGAGCAGTATGTAAAACTAATAACTCGGCTTCCACCAGAACAGCACTGAGAACATAATATATTATGATAGTAAAGGAGATTTAAGTAACAGCATACCAAGGATGAGCGAGGTAATAACATTAATTAAAATTGCCCCTCTCTTGTCTTCACGTTCTCCCGCGTAAGCTTTTTTCCATAACCCTATGATGACAAATAATAATAAGAGCCTCCAACATTGCCTCACCTCTACAGTACAGTACAGAACAGGAGCTAATTAGATATGCAAGCTACAGTATATAACATGTACACGCTCCACATTTGTATATATATGACACATTTGACATTGTAAAACTGGGATCACATTTAATAATAACAATAATTATAATGATAATAATAGTCATTATTACTACCTGGAAATTTCCTATTATTCTTAGTATAGGATTAGCATCATTAAATAATTATTATTAGATATTACATAACATACTATTTCAAATTTGTTCTCACATACGGGCATCCCATCACACACACATATACATATCATATTTATATTATATATAGGTGTATGTATATATGATACGAAAGAAATCACTTCCTCGCCAAAACCAGCTCTCACATAGGGGAGGGGGAATAATATATGGTGTGACGACGGAACCACTGACTTTGCCCGCTCCCAGCACGACTACCGGCAACAAGTAGTTTCCCATCACTGAAGTCTATATATGTATATATATATTTTAGCATTTGGCCCACGACCGCGTGTACTTTAATGTACACACGAAATCGCCTCATTTAATATTGTTCCGCTAATATTATACAAGACTTCCAATCTTGACCAGGAGCCTTCCGCCGTGCCGCAAAGCGAGTATCATCAGAACATACATTTGGCATTCGTCTATAATTGTTATCATTGTATTACTACTATAAGGGTCATTGAATTACCCCCGAAATGAGAACAGCATATAGCGGCTCTGTAATGTACACGGGGAGTGTAGTGTAACAATGCTAGGACACATGAGCTTGAGTGGACACACAGCACACACACACACACGTAAGACTGCTGTGGAAAAATGAAGCCACCACCGCAGTGCCTCCAACTCACGAGGAATTCCCAAGGTATTTGTGTACGAGCGATTTGCAAACGAACTTAATAGTACCATGTACCTCATGTGTCAAAGTATTTTTTGAAACCTACAGAGCAACTTGGGTGCGCATGCCTCGATTTTACCGTGAAAAAAATTATATTTTCTAAGAAAAGTATTTCACTCGAAATCCAAAATGGAAATTTTCTTAAGGGGATTAACAGGGGATTTTTTGTCTTTCAAGGGTGCCCCCTTGGCAGAATTTGAAGAAAATGGCAAACCAAACTTGACACAACTGAAATCAATATTTTTTTAAAAGGGTCAAGAATATGTCACGGGTTTTCTAAAATCTTGCCCAGGTAATTGGAAAGCAAAAGCTTTGCATATTAATTTCCATAAGAAAATTCACTTCTTGATTTCGAGATAAACACGTGATATTTTCAGGACAAAATCCCCACCCCACGGCGCTAAGAGTTTGCAACATTTTTCCATAGGTTCATCCACACAGTGCTACGGTACCATTACGATTTTTCTACCACTTGTAAGCATCTTGAAAATTCCCCGTAAGTTGCTTTCCTCCATCTTTTCATTCAATTAGTTAATGGCAGTCAAAATATTATTTTTTGGAGAGAAACTAAACTACGAGAGGGGGAATGAAGACGGTAGTACGTAGTATCCCTTGTAGTAATAGTACAATGTCAGTATCTTATTACACAGCCAACTCAGTAACAATAATAATTATACCTATAATAATAATAATAGTAACAGTAATCATGATGGTTAACAAAAATTCAAAAATAGTCCTCCGTCAGCTCCCCACGCAGGGTTTCTTCCCGCCATTTTCGTAGTGTCTATCGCAGTTGTAGTATTAGTAACAGTAGTCGTCGTCGTCGAGAGTGAAAAAATTCAAATATGGCTCTATATACGGATGTGTGTGTAGTAAGTCATTAAAATATGTATTTTTTTCACAGTAATTGTACGTTCGGCTGCAGGAAGGTTATCTATCCTTCTTCCTATACCTTCTTCCTTCATCAATAATAATAATTTCTCGAGCTGCACGCTCCACCTCTTCCAAAAGTGGCCCAATACAATAATCTGTTCTTCTTCCTCTTCTGCTGCTGACAATAATAATTCCCTAACTATATTGGCGGGTTTTGTGAAATGTCAAAAAAAGCCGGTCCATAAATCATTATCATTATTATCATCCTCGGCATCATCATCATCTCTACACGGAGCTCATCGTTCCAAGAATAGGACCATCAGACGACCGACGATAAAATATAGGTAGGATAAAATGGTGAAGAAAGACAACCGTATTCGCCCCTTAAGTAGCCTCCCCCAGCAAGCAAGTAGTAGTACAGAATTTCCCCGTATTATAAAAAATCAAAACTAATAGAGTGTATAGTACAGATCTCTGGCAGGAGATACCTGCCATGATTCCTTCCACACCAAACGAACCAACGAATCAATATTGAACAACTAATTTTTTAATTGACCTTATAATATCATGGAAACAACGGCCGTCTCCATTTACAACACTATTCCACCACATCGTCTCAAATACTCATGACACCTCTGCTGCTGCTACAATAGTACGGCCAGAGCGAATACGGTTGAAGTTAAAATGTACATTACATACTTTATCCCACACGCTAGTACGTATAATTCCATAATTATTATTATAGATATATATATTTATTAGTAAAAGTATGTGAGATGATACAAAGTTTTTGTGGCACACACTCAATTCTGGCATGGCTAAAAGGTTAACATCCTGTACACATTAAGGCAGGCAATAATGAAACACTGCTCATGAATCCAGAGTGCTTGATATTATACATAAGGAGGAAGATGTACAGAATCTGTCACACATACACACATACACATGTACAGAAGAGCATCATGTAAGCTTCAAATTTTGTAACAACAACAAACAGCAAAGATTTATACCTTGCACAATAATACAGGGAAGATGGGAAGAGAGTGCCGCTCCATAGTAGCCCACAGAAGAAAAAGGTTGGGGGACAGGGTAAATATCCGGAAATTTTCATGACAATTATTATGGGAGCGAACCAGTTTAGCAATTACTATTTTCAAGTCAAAATCAACCGCGGACAATACGTGAAGCACCAGGTGGGGCAAACAACACCTCCACATGGATTATCACTCAAACATAACAGACAACTTATACAAGATGGTAATCGAGGTAAAGACTTGGTGTGACTACAATTATTATTGTAAAAATATTTATAATATTTTTACTCTTGTAAAACAACAGCTGAACAGTTCCACCCGGGAAGAATATTATGTGATAGGTAGTGAGGTGAGGTGGACATAAAGTACCAGAATGAAATGGGAAATGGTGCTGGGAGCATCATGATGTGTGAATCCTTAAATCATCACTACATACATAATTAGTCATTCATAATTATTACCTCTTGTACACACTATAAAGTTGACAACATGTAATTCTTTTTGAAAAAACCATTACATTTAAGCTAACATTCTTGTGTTGCTTTTGTTGCTGTTGTTGTTGTTGTCGAAGTGTTACTTCACGCCCAAGTATATACATACACATTATAGTTCAAACTCGCTCTCTCGCTCGCTCTCTACAGACAAAACCAAACTAAAAAATTACCAACTACTAGAATAATAATTTAGTAGTCTTGTAACTTTGTTGTTTTTTCTTGTTGCTGGTGTACTTTTTCTTCTTCTTCATCTTCATCTTCTTGTAAATATGTACCATATAGCAGTTTACAACGAATTCAATATATATTTATATATATACGTATATACTTATGGATATATACATAGCCTACGGAGTTTGACATACGGCAACGTATGATTATTTATAGTAAATTTAAAATTTTAAACTAGCGTGTTTTTTTGTTTGTGTACAAAATAAAAGGGTATGAAACCTTACAAGTTCTTCATTATAGGATTGTGCAGCCCTTCCAGCGACCGGGTCGCCCTTTCCCTTTACCACCTGGTTTCCGCTTCTCCTTCTGTGAAAAGACCAAAAAAAATAAATAAAATCAATAAATGGAACC
>WJFA01002584.1:0-15425 GCA_009870155.1 Pseudobourletiella spinata | reverse complement strand
GCTCAAAGCTCCACACACATCTCATCCGCCGCATGTGATCCCCATCCACACAAGTCATCCGCTGTCAGGCAATGCATCATGATTCTGACAAATTTGCCTTCCCCCCTCAAAAAAAAAAAACAAAAACTCCAAAATCCATCCATGCTAGCCCAACACATGGGAATGCTCATATGCCACCTCCGGAGGATTTGTAGTGGAACAAGTTGCCACAGCGATCCCTTCCTTTTCTCAGCACATCTTTTGATCCACCTCCATAATTCAGGAGTAGCCGAGTTAACTTTTATGGCGTGTGCGTTATAGGACAATGAGAGATGGTCCAAGGAGTAGTCTGGGCACCAAAAGAGGAAGGCTTAAGACGACGCCGAAGGAGAATAGTTGGCAGGGTGTTGGCGGCGGCGGCGGCGGCAGCCGCCGCCGCTGCCGCAGCACCATGCGCGCATGAGTATATGTACTGTGTGTGTGTGTGTACATAGGGAACACGAGGAAATAATATCGACCTGTCGTAAATCCTCCCGTTGGTTCCATAATCTAGAGTAATATAGAGAGGAGAGAGAGAGAGAGAGAGACTGCACATAGCGATTTAGTTTTTGGCCCTCTCACTCCCCAGCCCACCATGCTGCTACGTGTGCTTGTAAGGGAGAAAATTTAGCATCAAATTAGCAAAACAATAGCCCCGCAAGTCAAGGAGTTGGGCCGAGTGATAAATCAACCGTTATCAAGTGGTTCCATAACGACTTGTGACATTTCCAATTTTCCTGTGAATTCATGAGAATTTCAGTATCAATCTAAATTTTCTTCTGCACCCCACCACACACACAGGCTCTTCTTTGGCTTCTCACTGGAAGTGCGTGCGTGTGTGTGTGTGTGTGTGTGTGTGTGTGTGCTGGCGTGATGGAGGGGGCTTTGGTGAATCCCTCACAGCGTGCGAATCCCTATATATGCACTTCTTGTATAAGGAACCTATTGTGGACGCCCGTACATGCATTCGGTCGGGTGTATGTGTGCAAATGTAACGTGAGTTGATTCCCTCCTCCGTCTTCTTCTTCCCTTTTAGTTGGTAAAAGTAATACGTGGAGATAATAGTCTTTTACCGTCCGGCCCTTCCTCCCTCTCTCACTATCGTGTACCACTGTACACGCAGACTACTTCTTTGTATTCCAAGGAGAGAGGATTTGGGAAGCCCCTGCTGCTGCTCCTGCTGCTGCTCCTGCTACATGCCTTCTATACTATCATCCGACTTGCAAAATCTGCTGGAATCTTTACAGGAGGGAGCTCTGGTCCAAAGTGTGTACGTAGTAGGGAAGCCTGCACTTACCGCCACCATGTGCACCTCGTCATAGACTACGCACGATCTTGATCTCATTTCTAAATCTAAACCTACCCGCGCTCCCCTTTCCCCCTTCCGCTCGCTCATGCACATGTATGCCAATACAGTGGCCCTCCAACAACTGATTTATACATGAACAGACGAACTGACGCACACACACACATACACTACGGTTCCTAACAAAGTTTCCCAAATGTACGATTTGACACGGTGCAGCCCTCAATAGTGTGTGAGTCAACTGGAGGGACATGTTCCACCCCAAATTTAGGATTCTCCCATGTTAATCATTATCCGTACACAGAGGACAGAACACGACTCATGGAATATTTACAGTTACAGATGAATTCCGTAGGTTGAACCCGTATTGAGCACACTTGGAATTAGAATAATGCAGATCGGAATTGGAATTTGAGTTCATAAGTCCTACGTCAAATGCCAAAGGGTTGGCCCGGCCACGGTGCTCTCCTATCCTTCTGCCTCCACCTCCTGCCAGTGTCAGGCACGGACGGACTACATGGTAGTGCATGCAGGACCCGTTACTCCGATGACACTGTGAACAAGATCTGTTTAAAAAGCGATTTGCATCCAAACGGGGCTGAAGTAATGTGCAAATCCGGGCATTACCATGCCAAATCACCTTGCCAATGGCTACAGCCTCATGTAGGGACACGCTGCTCACGCCACTAGAGACTAACAAAGTACGGCTGAAGTGAGGTTGTGGGGATAAATAAATACTTTTATTAATATTGGTTGCCACACAGGCATGGATGTACACGCTCACACATGTACACAGTACGACATGGCTCATAGATGTATGGATAGGTACTAACCTTGGTCTATAAGGAGATTCAGTACGTGGCTCACTCACAGCTCGTCGTCTCACCCCATCTCGCCCGCTCTTTATGAGCACTTGATGCTGATGAGCCCATGGGCAAAGGTGCTTAACGAGATGGCTTTTCCTGTCCACAACGGGCCAGTGTCACTTGTACATGCGCCCCATCCACCTCATTAGCAGTATCAACATTATTATGATGATTATTATTATTATTGTTGGCGAGTGTGGAGAAATAGTGGGGGCACTCTCACATAGTGAGCTTCCATATGGATGAGTATGAGTGACATTTTTATAGTGGGCTCGCGGGCGACGTCGTCGTCGGGGGTTTAACGCACGCGCTCTCGCCTTCCCATCCATTTTTTTCACTTAGCAAACTACATATATCATATGCATACATGTACAGATATACACTCTCGAACAAGTTTTACACGACTAATACCACCATTTGCTCCATACAGAGTCCACTTATCCCCCCGAATACAATGAGTCCGGAATATCTTAGGATATGACTACGGCTTAATACGAAACAATAATGATTTTACACTGAGTTTAATAAGGCTCTTTTTATCTCGGTGTAGCATCTCCCCATGCACTTGCTAGGCTTCTCTCACAGTGAGTCGCACATCTTAGGCGGCGGCCGTGGTGTGGTTGGAAAAATGTTCATTTACAATGCAATATTATGGCCATTGTGTGTGCACATTAAAACTTGTTAATGGGAGAGGGGAACAACGGCGTATAATATGCTCTGTGGAGTCAGATATAGAAAGGCTCATAGTATACGCCGTTCTGGATGAGATGGTGGTGGTGGTGGCGGTGCTGCTGGTGGTGGTGGAGTAGGAAAAGGGGCACTTTACTTGCTCACCTGACTTCGCGCCTCTTTTCCCGCACATAATAATCATCATGGTAATGGGATCTATGTATATAACATGCCATTTTGCGGCTTGTTTCCTCTCGCTCATTCCCATAGCCGCTCCGCCACTGCAGATATCCGGAATGGAAAGCCACACGTATTTTCCAGTAATATCAATGTGGTTACATACGCCGTGTTTTTTACACTCCCTCTTGGCTTGTCCCCCGCCAAAACTCGTCTCTACTACTACAGCGGTGTGGAAAGCTATGGATGAAAAAAATTGAAAATAAAAACTTGCTGCAAAGCATCCATAACGCTGGTGCGCACACACATAGACACACACTCACACACACAATATACACGCACGCTCATACAGACGTGTTATTATTGCTCCGAGATAATACTCTGCGGGTGCAGAGAGGCAAGAAATTATCATCTTTTTTAAAAACTCCCACTAACCACAAACTGGAAGATCCCCTGTGGCTTTGACTGCATTTATGTTTACAGACTACACTAGTACTGTGAGGTTACTGTACACTTTCATACGCACTCGCCTACACTGTTCCAACTCTTCCAGCCTTCGCCATAGTGGCATGTTTGACGAATTTGAGGCCGAGATCTAGAGGTCAATAAATGATAGGCGCTTTGCATTGCCAACTAGATCTGGATCCCCTTTGAAGAATGAGCATTTATGATGGCTGGACAACAGCCATGGGTTCCGCCTATACCATACAATTTTCATGCCCGGAGGATCCCACCACTGGTCCGCACATATTGTGTGCCAAGTTTCACGGAACTTGGTGGTGGGTCCACTCTGACCATTGCCACAGCAAGGGTTCATGGGGACATAGTCCAGGATGGATGACAAATGGCGAGCAGATTGAGGCTTCTTCTTCGTGCACTTGCCCACAGCAAAAATTTTTTCATGGTCAAAGATTGACTTTTACAGTCTCATCCCCTAAGGCAGCTCAGTGGTGCGGATAAGCTGGTACTAAAGTGACCAGAGCAGAGTCGTGAGATGCTACGATGGACAAGGATGACGACGACGACGACGACGACGATGTGTAGTGAGTTCGAACTGTGGAAAATGGATGGATGCTATTACACCTGCCAACGGGAAATAACAGGTTAACTAAATAACTTAATTCCGTTTTTTTCCGCACGTATATATACGGGCGAGTGAGTGTATGTGCTCACAATCTGAATTATTGCAAAGTTACAACAGCAACAACAACTATACTGAAACATTCGATATGCAAGACCAGATCATATTATTATTGTATAAGCCTATCAACAAGCAGCCTCTTCCCTTCCAAATGACCACGGTAGATAAATTACCCTCTCTCGATTAAAATTACATGAGTGAGAACAAGTATTGGGTCTTCTCACACACGGGGACTGACCAATGAGTTGGTGTGTATGTGTGTGTGTGTGTGTGTGTGGAAAAACAAGAAACAACCTCACAACAACTTGCCATTCGTCTTTCCATCCCGTGTCCATACGAAGGAGTAGCAACCTGATCATTTCCACAGCAGTAGAATTATTTGGCCGACTGGACTCCCATAATATGTGTCTTAATTGAGTAATCCTCCATTCTTATGACCGTCAACGTGCTCCCACCAGCCCCGGCTCGCGGGATGAGGGATGAGAGCGTAAATCTTGAAAAAGCAAATCCAAGGAGGCATGTCTTGCAATTCAAGTGCTGTAAACCTGTCTTGTTTCCAAACTCCGCCGGTCCTATTCCGATCAACTCTCCTCTGCGGTGAGTGAGAGAGTGTCGAGAGATGTGAATGCTAAGGACTCTGTGGTGCGTTCCACTGTTGTGACCATATAGTCATTCTGAAACACCTTCAGTTCGGTGCTGGAAGGATAACGACGACGCAAGGCAGCTGCCAAGTTGGAAAGAAGAATAAGTTCATATACTACTCACTTCTGTCTCTCTCTCTCTCTCTCCCTCTGTAGTCTAGACATGCATCCGTGATTAGGATGATGATAGGCAGGCGGTTTTGGATGGACAGAAATGATGGGGACGAGCCCTTGGGTTGTAGTAGCTCTCAACTCTCACCATAATCACATGTTTTCAGCTGTAGCAAATTCACTCCAGTGCGAATCAGATATTCGCTCCAATGCCGCCTCAAATTGCTCCCGTTTTTCTGGGTACGGACACGTACGTACGGACGCATGGGCGGGCGTACGGATGAGCACACATAGTTCCACGTCCAATGCCGACACTCACTCGGGAGGGCAATCAGACACACACGCACACACATACAAACACACATTTACACACACGAAGGAACCTACATACGCTTCCCTGTCAGCAGTCCAGTTCATACAATACCGTGTGCGTGAGTAATGTGTACGTGAGTGTGTACGGTGTTGTACATGTGTATGGGGACAAGGACAAATTCCAGCATGGTCAAATTTACATGGCCAAGTCATACGTGCAACCATTCAAGAAGAAGTGAGACCGCATCGCTTTTAGCGCCTTTTCAAACAGCACTGACAACCACCCTTGACTTGGCCCGACAGAGGCCGGCAGTGACGTGGACAGATTTCCACAACAGTAATTTCACCTAAGAAACTCACATCCTATCTCCCGTAATTATCAGGATGAGCTTTATATCTTCATCAGGACTGGGAAGCCGCAATCATCCCCATTGTCCCAGCCCAAATATTAAACCACTTACAATCCCGATTGGCTAATGGCTACTACTACTACTACTACCACTACTACACAACTATAAGAATTAACAACAGCTAAATTCTGATGCACGGGTTTGCACAGTTTTTATAATTGCATAGTACTGCTGTTCTAGAGGAAGAGAACGAGCTCGGACATGTATTAGAAGTTCCAGCGGAGTGTAGCTCTCTAAGGAGGCTTAATCAGGGTTTCCCTACGTTACTACGTACAAGTCCAGGTTAATTTATAGTTGCGTTCTCAACTCACAACTTGGAATTATCAGAGCGGGCAGAGAGGGTCGGGAAAAAGCTCAGGTTCCTAACGTCCAGTCTAATGGCTGTAATCATTTGCATCTTGAATAATTCAGCTTGAGCAGTCATGTACTACTATGCTCTCCATACGGTTATTGTAATCAGACTCCTGGGAGAGTCTGGACAAATTCCCAGGGAAGTTGGAGCATTTCAGCCCCCTCCCACCCTACTGTGGAATGGCGAGAGAGTTTGTTTGGGGATGTGATGTTGGTGGAATTTTAAAATTTTTCGGGATGAGGACGGCCATAATTTTATGACTTTATCAAGTTTTGCGATGATGCGAGGTGGGGAAAAAATTTTAAAATCAGCAGAGCATAAAAATGGAGTAATTAGCATTAACTTAAGAGTTGTTTGGAGTCGTACAGAAGTTACACGGGCGGACCAGTTATGCATGCGTTTGTGTGTGTATGTGTGTGCCTCCACTCATGTGTGAGGGTATGCGTCTGGACTATAGTATGGGTCGAGTTTGGATCCGGTGTATGAGACTGGCGTACTACAAGAAGTCGTGGCCGGAGGCGAGGGAAGCCATGAATGAGACTGGCTTGAGTGCCACTGTGATATGCTCAGGCCCCAGCCCACTTCCACGTTCTTCTTTATAATTTAATTAGTAAATTTTACGACTCTCCCAACGAGTTTAGACTCGAGCTTCTCACTTCATAATATTAATGGTTGTAGCCCTCTGTCCATATAATACAGGATAGAGGTAGTAAAATGTTCCGATGGTGATGATGCTGATGATGATGAACCATCATACAGCACTAATAACAGCGGGTGTGATACTGTATGCACTCCTACACTGCCACTGGTGCATGCGTCCAATCATAAAAGTAAAAGGGGTTCCGTCCATCCCAGTCATTCAGACTATGTGCAGTCAGTAGAGACATGAGAGGATGGTGTGGGCGCGTTTGCCCTCTAAAAGAACTGCTTTGTATATCCTGGCCATCCCCTTCAAACTCCACACACTGTGAGCAGGAGCAAGTTGGCACCTCGTCCCAAGTCCATTACCATTAACGTTAGCGGTAACATTAACATTACCATTGCACTACACATACACACCGCACACACGACGTCCACAATGGGCCACTAAGCTGGAGAAGGGGAAGAAGATGAAGAAGCCCATGACTCGTGGTGGTCTAATTGCCCAACAACAATAATAATCATCATTGTTATTATTATTAATACCATTACTACTTTACATAGCGCTCCTGGCATCCGGCTCGAAACAGGTAGGCTCCAAATACGGTCTGTCCCACTCTTCACACCCGCCATTGGGAAACGTTAAACGTCGCTGTAGGAGCCTCATAATCAACCAGATAATGCCTGTCGATCCAGCCACATGAGCCATTAGCAGTGTAATATGCCAGGGCGTTTATGATCTCGACCGGTGCGGAGCACTGTGTGGTGGCAATCCTCTTCAATGTCTCCCCGAGCCAGCCGTGCTCCAGGATGCTGGAACAGGGAACATAAGGAAGTACTCCAGGAGAGTTGCCTGTGGATCCCCGGAACGCACGAGGCTCCCCTATGGAGTTTCTGGCTCAATGTTCGGCTCCCGAGTCTGAAAGGACTGGACTGGGCCCGATAGGAGCGGAGACTGGCGGCTGAAGTGGGGACTGTAGTTCCACCAACGGAGGGAAGGTGGCACCCTTCTAAACTTTCCGAATTGTGTGGAACGTAGGATTTCCTCAGTTGCTGTCGTATTGCACGTCTTGCAACATGCTCGCTTGACAGCACTCGCATATGTGCCCTCCGCGGGTCCGTAACAAACACACAGTTTCCGACTGCCGGGACATTTGGCATTGCCGTATGGCTTCAGAGTTATTACAGTTATCCAAGTAGTAAGTGCGATCTAAGGAGCTCATGCGATGAGAAATTTGCGGTTTCACTTTATTTTCGCTTGAACTTTTTGAAGGAATTTTCTGGTACACTTGAAGGATACAAAATCCAAGTTGTAGCCATATAATTCAGGCTGTGTAGTGCCGTCTTATGATACTCGATATGATGGAAAGGTTTGTAGAGGCGGGCTCGCTCAGACCCGACGCAATTTGAAACTTGAACACCACCCAAATGTGCCGGGTGTAAACTGAGCAGTGTTTTCACACATTAGCCGTCGCAAGAAGTACAAGTTTTTCGCTTCTGTGGAAATATCCTTATCCAACAGCTACCTGCTTTTGACAAGAATGACCCCTCCGCACGCATCCCAACTTTCTCATTTCATCCATCCAACCAGCCAAGCCGGCAGAGTGAAGAGTGGGAGCGAGAGATTCTATTCATGGGCTACCCCATAGTCTCGTGCTCCGGCTCTCACGGTCTCCAGCCATAAAAATGGCAGTAGCAAAAAAATGCTCGGAGGAAAAAAAACAGGGAGAGCAATGTGTAGTAGTGGCTCTATTGTTCAACGACTTTGTACAAATAACGTGAGTTTAATTACCGTAAATTACACCAGTATCCCCTTTCATGTTTGACACTCGTGTTGCCAAAAACAAGGATACGATAAATCTGATTGCTTTATTGCGCCGCTCCATTCGTCTTCCATTCTACCACAACATCACCACCACGGCCGCTACTTCTACTACTACCACCACCACCAACCACGACCACCACTTCTCTTTCATTCTCTTCTCTTCTCCGCATGCAGTTTCGTAAATTTTCTGGGTGGCAAAATTATTATTGTACCTATTGTGACAGGGGAAATATATCCCTTTTGCTCCTTCCCCACGACCGGTTATTATAATATATTGTGCAAACTCGACAATGAGTGCGGTTCACTCTGGGATCCTCCACGCCGTGTCTCATACCCCATCCATATGATCCCCACAGCTCATCTCTTCCGAGGAGGGCCAGAGTGGGGCGGAAGTTGAGGCTTGCTCTCCACTATATCTACATTCCCGTGCCCGAGAAAGGGCTTCTTCCTCTGCTGCTCCTCCTGCTGCAGAGTGTATTCATGACAGAGTTTAAACTCGTGCTAATCGGCCATCCCTTTAGTCAGCTGTGTGCAGATCCTCCTCGGGGAACGGATTCGTGCATATCCTCAAAACGTCGAGTCATCACCACCACTATTATATCGTGTCACCTTCCACACGTCCCGACCGAGTTTCACTCCTGCGGCGGCGTACCTAAGCCCTGTAATAATCTCTTGGGGAAGTGAGAAATATTTACGTACACATGAATCACCCCGCGCTCACTCCCTATACTCGGAAGCACTTTGCAACAACGTTGAGCCAGCATACCCATTTCATTGCGTTCACCACCACAATTTTCTGTATTTTAGGAACAAAAACCCCAGAGTATTGTAGCCCCACAAGTAATGATGGCTCACATGGCAATAAATGGACGCATACAAAATCCATCGTACGAGCCCGGTCCTTCCATAATAGCCCGCTCAATTCAGAAGCCCGATACTAGCCCTCGGCCCAGACGCCCAGGGTCAGAATCTAATGGAATTAACTGACCACTTAAGTAAATGTATTTATTCAGAAGGTGACGCTCTGACTCATGCCACTCGCATCAGAACCATTGTTTCCACGACCTTAAGTACGTCGTCACAATGCAAATGGCTTCTTGACTCCTTCTCGGCCCATACGGTCCAGTGATTTTCCTAAATTATGACCCCATGTCGTTTCCTATCCATTCATGATGAATCCAAGCACTCACCCCGACGCATACGGAGGCACAAACAGGCACATGCAAACGTACACACACACACACACAAGCACATATAGACACACTCCTCACTTGTGGCTCGTCAATGGATACCGTATGCTCTCCATCAATGGCATGCCATATGTATACACACATACGGACATACCTCCACTTTCCAAACTCTCACAGCATCTCCCCCCTTGCATTTTCTGAATAATAATCATGATGGCCAATCTTTTCGGTGCAATGAGATTCGCGGAACGTGAGCGGCACCGGGCTCGACGTAAGGAGCACTGCCCTAACCAATAATGCATTGTAAATCCCCTCATTCTCCTAACTGCTCTGACAACCGTTGGCTTGTTTGGCCTCCCTCAATGATTCTGCCAGTGTGCGTGCGTGTGTGTATGTGTACGTATGTTCTGCGCACATACTCACTACCACCACTACTACTACTGCATCGAATGGGGGAAAGCCCTTTGCGTAGATGGGATTTGATCAGGCAAAATGATTCGAGGAAAAATGGCAATAAAACGGATTCCGATAGGGGTAATAGAAACTCTAGCTGAGATGATTTATAAAACGACTTTTCCGACGCTTGCTAACCTTTTTCTCCGATTTCTTGATTTAATACTTGAGCTCCCGCAGCAGCAAGTACCCCGCTCCGGGGGGACGCCAGGACCACTGTCTCCAGCTCTCTGTTCCTGGCTCCCGTGAGTGAGCCAAGGCCTGCCCGCCGGCTCACACTGTCTCCCTTGTTTAGCTACACATACGTGTGTGTGCTCACACAGTATAGCATATAAAATACAGAATGGTCGTCGTTGAAAGTTATGGCAGTGTCCATCTGTCATGGGCTAATTAATACCCCAGCCATTAATCCCATTTTCCTCTGACTAACTGATGATGCTGAGAGACTATCCAGGAGTCGGACTGGGGCTAATCATGATGGAGGAGACAGGGATTATTATAGGAATCTGACCGCCTTGGATGTGTGCATATCCTTAGATAAATCCGAGCCATTCCAACCTGTCATCATCTCACAGCTCATATTCCCTCTAGATTCACGGTGGCGGCTGGCTGATTTACGCGTAGAAAAAATTATTATTTTACTGTTTCACTCTCCAGCTTATCCCCGTGCTCATCCCATGTCCTCACCCTCGCCTACGATCTATCTCTCCTATCGTCGTTCGGGACATTAGAAGGTTCAGAAGAAGAAAGTCGCTGACGAGCCACTGCGGTGGATGAGGAACACGGCGCTCCGCCGTGTTCAGCACTACGGCCTGAGTGGAGGAATCCCATTTCCGGGAAAAATTCAAAAACTTCTTCATTCTCCGTCCCCATATCCATTCATATGGGCGGCGGGGTTAGTACGGCCGTATATACCCCATTAGCCCGGACTCAAATGCTGGATTGCGAACATGTGTATTTTTATGTGACATCCTCCCTCGTCCACGCTGATTTACGGACTCGCCCATTATATCCCAGATATTATATCCACTTGATACATGGTACATTCGTCCATACATAGGGATATATATACAAGTGCAATTATAAGGCCAGGTTACTCAACACTCACAGCTATACGGACAGAGCGAGACGACTCAGAGGTCGGCCCACCCGCTATATAGAACAAGACAAGTCAATATGCAATACTACCGCCTGCCAATTGGACCAAAATGAATCCTTATTTTTCCGTGTAATTGAGTCCGGCCATTCACATTTCCCGCTCTGTACACATGCACCCACCCAGCCTGCCTGCCAGCCTCAGTCAGAGGTAGACACAGAGCAAATAGTGCGAGTATACGGCACGGCACGGCCTAATTGAATTCCACAAAACTGGCAGGTGGATGCGGAACATTGGTGGTGCTACAGGGCGATTTCCCTTAGAGAAAATCTGTTAAACCAGGTTATCAGAGCCTTATCTCTACCGTGCGGTAAATGACAAGGGCTTAATTATTCCTTCCCTCCTGTACCACATACATCAATTAAAATTTCTAAGCGGAGATGGGGAGTTGGGGGAGGGGGAAATGGTGCAGGTAAGGGGGTGCGAATATTCATCCAACTTCTGCTTGGGTAAGATCAAATTAATTCAGTGGCAACTTACTTACATGGGCTGGATTTTGTGCAAATAAATAAGTATATATATACTTATATAAAAGTAAGAGAAAATAATTATTGTGTGAGGACGACGATAAATGTACTTTGAAAATAAAGGAATAAACTTGGGGGGCAGGGAGTTGATGACATACACGGCAGCCATGTACATATATCTCACATTGTAGTATGTACGCAGAGTGGAGAGCTTCTTCAAGTCGGAGGACATCTAGGTCAGGGAATCATCATAGAGTTGAAGCTGTTTTTCCACATTAAAGTTGTTTGAGGTGACAAGTGCGAGTGTCAAATTATCACTGGTATATGGAATCCAAGAAATTGACTCCACACAGAGCCGCTAGCCAGTCCGCCCTCCTGCTCTCTCTCTCTCTCTCTCTCTCTCCACGGTATACATACAACCCACACGACTGTGGTCCCGTCTAGTCAACTCACACCACACATCTTATCTGTCTTTGAGCAGCGTCGTCTCTTTCAGTGTCCCAGCCTCCTACTTCACTCATTAATCAATCACGAGTAGGACACACTACTGGCTGTCCACCATCATAATTTAAATGTAGGCGCCAATCCCCTGTCACCACACTACCTATAGTTACATCCTCGTAGATCAAGGTGTGCATTCCAATCCCCAGCACACAAACACATGCAAAGGCTCACAACACTTCCGTCTTCCAAGTCCTAACGGCTAATTCTCACTCACAGAGAAATGTGCCGAACGTTTGTAAGGAAGGGCTCAAGTGTCTCTCTGTTCCCTCTGTCCCATAGTGTGCCTAGTACAACGTACATGCATAGTGTGTAAATATGTGCGAAATTAATTCTCCCTAACCCCGCCGCTTCCAGTACGGCGATTCATATGCATTCAAATGGGAAATATACGGAGCCATCTCCAGCCCAGCAGTTCCGTCCCTATTACGATTAGAATACTCGATCCAGTGTACATGTAATGGATTGGGGGCCAAGCGTTGTCATGCCGAGTCAAACGGGACTTTATGAACTGGCAGCGGCATGGAGGGTAGAAGATGTATGGTGAAAAGTGAGTACATATCTAAACCATATACATTTACATTAGCTACGCTACATTGACCCATTAAAGATTACGTCTTTTCTAACAGTCTTGGCGGCGGCATGGAGGGTAGAAGATGTATGGTGAAAAGTGAGTACATATCTAAACCATATACATTTACATTAGCTACGCTACATTGACCCATTAAAGATTACGTCTTTTCTAACAGTCGACTCTTGGAAGGGGCATTAATAGTACACGTTCTTATTACTATCACAAGGGAGTAGCAGTGCTAGGAGTTAGGAGCAGTAGCAGCAGCAGCAGCAGCAGAAGCCGCAGCAGCATGGCTTTTCACTCTGTGTAAATTCCCCCGCGTCTCCGTTGCCACGCCATGCCATGTAGTAATACACGACTGGGATGCTCACTCTCAAAGAACGGAATAGGCGAGGACATTATAAACTCGTATGCGGGTATGCAGTAAAGAGGTGGTGGTAGCACGGGTGTTTGCACGCCGTTCCTCTTCCCCTCCCCTGCCATTGTGAAGTTAGTATATGCCGAACAGTCCGAAACCCCTGGAGCAAATAATGCAAAAGACATACACACAAACACACACACACGAACACACATAGTCACACATGTACGCACACGGTGACACACATGAACACAACAGCCCATACATCTCTCAATGTAGACGAAGGTACAAAAAAGGAATAAGACAGCCAGAAAAAAGGAACAGAGTCGTAGTTGTAGTGAGGGCGACATACACGATTCACAACTCACTCTCTCTCTTTCTCTGTCCACATACCCACTAAAGTATAAAATATCAAGTATGAATTTATTCATAAAAATATTGTAGGCGGGCTACGTATTTTTTTGCATCCTCCCATACATACCCGCTCCACAATAACATCCAGCCATTGGTTTCCTCCACATATGAGCATGTAAGTAGGCATACATGTACATACCCAGTCACATCCACAGCACACACACACAAACAAAAATCCACACATTCAGTCACATACACCCGCACACACACACACACACACACGCAGACACTCATGTACACTCCCAGTTACATACACCCGCACACTCATCGGCCAGACAGACAGCCGTGCAGAGAGTTCCGTGTGCCGTTTCAAGAAGACGAACTACTACCACAGCAGGGCGACGGCTGCTGTGTTCCTTGACTACTGCGGAGCACTCCACAACCACCCGCGTCTGCTACAGGACATATCAATGGCTATGCAATATTCATTATTGAAAAATCCTCGTGTTTTTTTTCGTCTCTGTCCCGGAAAGTTTGTATTTGAACGACACTACAGTTCCGTAGGCCGGCCTTGGTCATAAATCAACACGGGAGCTGGGTAAGGTCCCTACATGTAGAGGGAAATGCGGGGTAGTCATAGCTCAAATTTGGCTGGTTTGCAGACATTGTGCGATTACTATGCCATTTAGTCCAACTCCTCCTCCTGGGAGAACCCGTATTATACATCACATACTCCACTGCGTCCTCCTCACCTATACGTCCAACTTTTAAAAGGGACGCGTGGACGATCGATGTGTAGCAGAAGCAAACCCCTGCTCAGACTGTGTCACAGACTCAATGAAAATGAGAGCATGTACATAGATGTACATACATAAATTTATATGGGAAAACACACACTGAAGAGCTGGATTGAGAATCCAACTCGTTATGTGATTCATGTCTTCCAATGGTTGGGGGGGGGCTCGAACAAGTCCCTCATCCGCATAACTGAGAGATTGATGGGAATCTTGAACTACCAACTTCTGTGAGAAGAGCCGATGCGGCGGGACGTGTAAAAACTCCTGTTTTGACCATAAATGTTGCCCTCGTATCATGTAAATTCTCACCATCTCAACCGGTAATGAAACTTTTTTATATTTTCACCCTTATCGCCGGCAGAGGTTATTCTGGCATCAGAAGTGATTGGATCAGCTGACCAGATCATGTCAGGAGATCCAACAGAGAAGAGAATCCAATGACGGAGATGAGATAACCGGAATAGCAATGCAGTTTTAAATGCAGTTAATGTCTCTGTGAGGGAATTAGCCAGACGTATTAGTGTCAATGCCTCATCAATTCTCAGAATCGAGTACCATTTGGGCCAGATGGACGGTCAGATGAGTATGTGTGTGTGTGTGTGTGTGTTCCTATTCGGATGCGTGTGCCTCACAGTGGATTTTATTTGAAACAGAATAATCCGAGCGGCACGTGAGTCTCTTTTCCAGTAGTAGCCACTTATCACAGCCAAATGAGTGGAAAGAGTATGTGTATATTACGAGTTGAGAGCAGTTGGTGTAGAATTCACACTGTACTACAACTCCCTTTTATGCTCTGCACTTTACAACCCTTTGAACGACCAGGAGGTGTACAGCAGATTGTTTGGACGGTCATATGTAGTGCAAAGGTGTGTATATGTGCATGTGTTTGTGTGTGCACTCATTCAGTGCGTATGAAACCCATCATAAAAATCTACAACATTTGAGGAGCCCTACAGTAAGCGTGTAGCCATTAAGTGGCTGGGAACACACATTGGCCTTTGCACTACATCCCGCATGAGCACACATACAGCTACATGCATAAGTGCACTGTCCATAAAGTCTGTACATAAATTCCCTCTAAGCTTATGACGAGACTCCTACTACGTGC
>WJFA01002583.1:0-15427 GCA_009870155.1 Pseudobourletiella spinata | reverse complement strand
GGTTAGATGCTAAACTTGATTAAACGACTGAGGATGAGCTCGACCTCGACTGTGTTGATTAGGAAATTGACTGGGTTTGAGTGTGTGTGAGAGTGTATCGCGTGCATCTGTTTATGAGTGAATGCATGTGTGCCTGCCTGAGAATGTGTTCGGATCTGTGGGGACGGACGGACGGACGAAGCTTGCTTTCGTATGCATATTTTTTATTGTTCTCATAACCATAATGTATACATGGTATCCATTGACTTTGAAAATCTTTGTTATTATCAATGTTGATGATGATGATGAAGATAAATCAGGTGCCTAGGTCATGGGAACCCTTCCGACTTGGAAAGGGACGAAGGATTTGGATTGTTGTATTTAAATTGTCCTTCCAATAACAACTAAAAGTATAGCTGTATGATACACGGAATATGGTTGATTAAGTCAGTTTATATTTGCTGCATTTATTCAGGCCCTTCAGTTATTTTTAAATCATGAACTCACAGTTCGGCAGAGGAGATCTCATCCACTCATCATGATGCTCATTGACAAAGCTATTGGGTCTTTTCCCTTGTTTTCATATAGGCACACACTCAAAGGACGGCAGACGCTCTACGGTCACTTGTGCCATTACTCAAATGCGTCTGCAGATCATAAAGATTGGAATAATCACTTCTTTTGAAGAGATGATTTATTTATTTAAAATACATCTATATACATAGGATATGCAATAGGTAACACACGTACTAGTTTGCACCAACTCCAGTTGGTCATATTATCACTTTCACATGCAAAGCGGACGGGGCAAGCGGTGGGTAGGGGCGGGATGAACCTTGAATTTCATTCTTTGAATTCCCGCGGTTACTTTGAGTTGCAAAGTGGATTTTTGTGGGGATTCTAAAGGATTTTCAGGTCTAAATTTTGTGGGCGTGCTACTGTGGGTTTCAAGCTCTTTTTTGCGGCAGATTTTCAAATCGAGTTTCTGAGGGCATGTTGCGGATTTTTTATCTCGTTTTTGCGGCAGATTTTCAATCCAACTTTTGTGGCTACTCCACCGACTTTAAAGATTGTCCGCGGATTTCAAATCCCAAGCCTCAGATTTTCACACCCAATTTTCGTAGTTATTTCATAAATTTTAAATGAATTCTGAATTACTAATGGTTACCCGCGGATTTCAAATACAGATTTACCGCAGATTTTCAGACCCGACTTTGTCCGGGATTTCTAAATCCTATTTTGCCACGGATTTTTAAAACCTGATTTTCTTGATGTTACGCAATTCATTTTGAGGCCACCCGCCGAATTCTCATGCCAGATGTCCATAGATATTCCATGGATTTCCCATACGTCAATCTCTGCCATCAAAACCAATAGAAAAATGACATTCTCACGCCCGCCGCCACCTCATTGCTTCTTTCTATTGCTTGGGTAAATCCACTTTTTTACAGATTGATTTTTATCAATTTTGAGTCACGCAGCTAAGAAAAAACTCTCATTGAGCCCCTCATGAGCACAGCAGCAAGTGCAAAACAACTGTAGAGCTGACTGAATGAATGACTGAGCATTGTTCAAACCTCCCTGTCATTGGTTTTTACTGTTGAACGTATAAAAAAAATACATGTGGGCTCTCAATCTTTCCTTTCTTTCCACTCACATTTCCAAAAATATCCTCTAAATTAGCCTGAGATCTCAAGGGGTGGAAACTCACAAGGGTATGGCAAGAAAGTATGATAGTTACCACACTGTGATTAACTGCGTGGTCATGTGTCATGATAAGTATTATATACACACACATACACAGGGGCACGAGTATATGGAAGTCTCACTCGCAAAGTCTCTCTCTCTCTCTATTTTAGGAAATCATTGTTTATAATGATTGGGACTTTGGGACTTGAAGAACAATAATTGCCGTTTCTCAACAGCCAAACTTGTTCACAAGTCTTGGCTTGCAACTTGAATGTGATGAACTGCCAGGTCGCATAATAACGTGTGTCTGTGTGTGTGTGTGTGTGTCATCGTGGTCAGAATGACTTGGATTTGGACATACTTTCAAGCACATTTTTTTCACACCTTAAAAAAACACACACACACTAATTCACACACAAAGTCTTGACTTTAAATGGAAATACTTGATCATGGTCAGGCTTTGATACTTGACTATATTTGGGCCTAAGATAAACTCTCTCGTCTTTTCACCATGCGCTTCCCTTTGTTTATCCCCATGGACTTTGGACTACACACCTTTGAAAATTTTCAGTTTTCACACACTTATTACTCACAGACAAAACAATGTTATCATGCTGCACAGGAACCTTTGTTCTCACTCTCTCTCCCTCCCTCCGCGGGATCATTATGAACAGTAGGGCTGTGTAAGTATGGGAAACATTGATTTTAGCACGATTACGTACATAGTGTTTGATGGGGTGAAGCAGTGTCGGTATTATTACTGGCGGCGGCGGCGGTGGTGGTGGCAGCAGTGAGAATTATCGTACTAAAAACATTGTTGGCCGGTGACTGGACCGCCGCCGTAGGCGCGCATGTGTGTACCCGAAGTAACCCCATAGTGATTGCTCGAATAAACGACGTGACGTGCAGTAGGCGGATAAAGTATGGTGATGATGGTCAGTTTGTCAGATCATTGTTCATTCTCCAGGGCAGTCTGCCTACAGCCTGTGCATGAGTACGTGTAATACGTATTTTCTTCGTGGATTTTCTCACTGACTTGGGTGTGTGCCAGGTGTGCGTGTATAGTGTCCGCACACATGCAAATGCCACACCGAGGTTTTGCACTACAGAGATTTTTTATATCATTGTTCTGTTCTCTCTCTCTCTCTCCTCTCCTCCTTTGTTACCCCGCACTTTTGATTTTCCACAGAATTATTTATTAAATTGCACACCCAGAGAAAATCCCATAATGGAATCTTATACGCTCACTCGAGACGGAGGAGTTGAAAGTTTTGAGAGTTTTCCTGCGCCCAAAGCCATTAGATACGCAGTATCACATGGTAATAAGACTCCATCCCTGTAATTAGTGTGTATCTTGAGCTGGTCGTTGTAATGTAATGATGTGGAAAATTAGCTGTGTGTGTGTGTGTGGGATAAGGGAGAAAATTTGAATGGAAAGCTCAATAATTTGAGATTCTGCATATGTTGATTATTGCCGTGCGGAAAAGGGGAAAAAGTTGTCGCGGTCCGGGGTGGGATCTTTCGCACGTGGTTTTTCTTTGTGTTGAATTTCCTCTGTGTGTGTGTGTGTGTGTGCCGGCGCGGGCGCGGGCGTGTAAGCTAGTGTGTCAGCGTATTTTTCAAATGTGTACGGGTGTGCGTATAGTTGGAGTTGGCGGCTGTTTGTGCGGTATCCTGTAGATGTTTTTGCATTATTTTGAGTCCGTGTGATCGTGTATGTCTCTGCGTGTGTTTTTTTGAGCCCGTGTGATCGTGTGTCTGTGTTTTTTGAGCTCAGGATTGTGTATGCCTGTGTGTGTGGTCATGTGCATCTGTGTGTGCGTTGTAGTGAGCTCATGAGATGTTGTTTATCTGATGCATTATTTTGAGTCCGTGTGATCGTGTGTCTGTGTTTTTTGAGCTCAGGATTGTGTATGCCTGTGTGTGTGGTCATGTGCATCTGTGTGTGCGTTGTAGTGAGCTCATGAGATGTTGTTTATCTGAGTGTTTGCATTTTTTTAGCCAGTCTGATCGCGTATGTCTGTGCCACTGGTCGTGAGCGGGCCTGTACGCGCAAAAATTTGTAGTATTGATAATAATGACGTGGGAATTCCTCTGGTGTGTCGTATGCGCCTCTGTCGAAATTCCGTTGTGTTGTACGTCTGTCTGTTGTACTTGGGAACGATGGCATGGGAATTGTTGACTCCGTATTAAAATCCCTTGTGCTCACACACACACATTCACACACTCACTCACTCACTCTGAAATGACATGGGAATTTATCGTCTTGTGTGTCATCCTATGACAGATGAATCGGGAGAAGCGTGGACCGTCAGCGCTGGAGGCGTGGGCACGGCAAATAACCGACGGCTACAAGGGAGTTGCCATCCGGAACATGACGACGTCCTGGAGGGATGGTCTTGCCTTCTGTGCCCTAATCCATCGCTTCCGTCCAGATCTCATGTGAGTTATTTCTATACCTCGACGAAGACGACAATATGTTGCCAACGAAACGATAATCTCTGAGGAAACTTTATCCGTATTCTCGCAGTGTGTGCGTATCATGGGATATCTGACTCTTTTCCATAATGAATGGGCGTGACCCGCTATATATCTCCTCCGTATTTTCCCGCGAGAACTTGAGTCACGGCGAGTCTAGCGTAGTTGGTCGTCTAATAGTCAGAGAGTAAAATAGTGTAATAATCCGGTGACTTTTTTTCCCAGTGACTACGACAAGTTGGACCCGACTGATATCATGGGAAACTGCTCGCTGGCCTTCAAAGTTGCCGAGGATGAACTCGGGATCCCGGCCCTCCTGGATGCGGAGGATATGCTGGCTCACCAAGTCCCGGATCGCCTCTCTATCCTGACCTACGTGTCGCAGTACTACAAGGCCTTCAAGGATGCCAACCTGTCACCCTCCCCCAAGTCCCCCCTCGCCGCTGGTTCCGGCGGCCACCCCTTCCGACCCGAGCTTGTCAAGTCGAATTCGTTGGATAAGGTGAGTTGGGCATACGTTGCGGTCTTTCAAGTTTTACATGATTACGCCGGTTTTATATGTAATGTTGGCTATAGTATTGTTAGTATTGCTATATGAGCTTAGACCGTAGAGTTTCGGCAGAGAATGTTGGGATTCTGGGAAAGATGGTCGTCGTCGTCGTCGTCCTGGCCGCAGTAACATCCTCGTTGGGGTACAAGTTTGACTTTGTTGTCCGTTTACTCACACATCTCACGCTCTTCCATAGCAGCAGCAGCAGGAGCAACCGGGGATGAATAATGTATGGGCCGGTCGTACATGAGTGGGAATGGGCGCTTGTAGCAAGTTTTATAGTGTGCGCAGAAAAAAATAAAGAAGACAAGGAGGAAACAACACTTCAACTTCCCGCACTTTTACAACAATTTTCTCATGCTAATAATTCCATTTGACTGGTCTGCGTCTTGTATTTTGTGTGTGTGTGTGTGTGTGTTTGTGCCTGCCTGCGAGTTTGTGTCTGTGTGTGTGCGCCTGCCTGCACGGCTGTGTGTGTGTGGCGGCGGATAATGAGGTGGAATAAAGGTGTGCCTTATCTCATTTCTTGTAACTATCCCTTCATAGGTGGATGAAATGTACCTTAAACTATATGCCTAAAAATCCTCCACGACCGCAACTACCACCACCATCGCCGCCGCCGCACCAGGAGCAGAATATTACTCACTCACTCACTCTCAGCCGTCATTGGAGCCTCAACATTCAGGCAGTCAGCCAGCCAGCTATTGCAGCCCAGCAGAACATTTTACATTCATATATATTTTTTATTTTTCCTGCAAAACTTTCACGCTTTTATATTTGTACTCCATAATAAAGTGGACTGAACGGATGTGAACCCCTCGAGGGTAGTTCCACAGGGAATAACAATAATTATGACAACAACCACACTTTTGTAAACATGACGACTGACCATTATGGCGACATGTCCATTTATTTTTGTAATTTTTTTTTCAATAGGGTTCTCTTGTACTATTTGTAAAGTTCAAATCCCAATGCCATGTGTGCCTGCCTGTGCAGTGCTGTGCACCTCCTGTCAAATTTCCGAGTCCAGTAAGGGTCGTGTGTGAGGAAATGCGAGGGTCGTGCACTGCACTGCACCGGTGGTGGTGATGGTGGTTTTTTTATAGATTATAATTCAACTTGTCCCGTTAAGCCTCTCTTTTATGTTCCACGTGTGACTCACGGGGAGTGAGTGTGAGTGAGTGAGTGAGGACGAGCCTCGGGGTTGCCCCGCAGATAAAACTTGTTGTTTTCTCAGCCTATCTGCCTATCTAGTTGTGGTGGTGGCGGTGGCGGCGAGAATGACACCGTAAATAATTGTAAACCGCTACGCACGTAAAGCAACGACAATAAAGAGTCCTATCCATTCCGTCCGTCTGTGTGTACCTACGGATGGAGTTAACTCCATGTGTTTTTCATATGAGGATCAAGTTGATGATCATCATGAGATTATGGTGATCAAGATGATGATGATGTGAAGATTCTCATGTGAACCAATGGTAATTTCTTTTCTACCTACTTGGATTTCAGGAAGATGACGAGGAGCAGAAAACACCACCATCTTCGGCGGAGATGATGGGGCAATACAAGCCACAAATCTTCTGTTTCCCATAGAAAAACCAAGGGGGAAATAATCCGCAACTACGACAACTACTATTGCAACTATTACTATGCGACGAAACTATTGAAACTATACAACTACTGCAACTATATATACAACTACCGCAACTTGAACTGCTGCAGCAAAATGGAGTGGAACCAAGGTGCTGCAGCAAAATGGAGCGGAACGAAGCTGCTGCAGCCACATATCCACCGCAACGACAACTCCTGCAACTGCAACTATTAAACTAGAACCACAACTATGACCTCTACTACCACTATGTCTATTAGGATCCCAACCTTTTCCTGTAATTTTTGCCAACGTATCCATGAAACGCATGTCATCCGGGGATTGTCCTAGAAAAAATGGAAAAACTTTTGTCAATCAAAACCAATGCAATGCATCCACATTGCTCCATATTGTAACAAGGTGAGTTTTCCGATGAAAAATCATGTTTTTGTCCCCTCGTTTTGTCGTACTCACGCTCAGGTAAATGAGGTCTTCGCTCCTATTCCCGCTCCTCCTCCACCGCAGCTCCCCCGCACCCTTGATTTTTAGAGCATGACACGTCGGAGTGACAGACTTTTTTTTGACGGATTCAAACCGCTGCCGCTGCCATCACCGCAGCAGTCGCCGCCGCCACCGTTCCAATTAATAGTTACCCCAACCGTGCGCAGAATTTCAAGTCCACGACGACGACGACGATGATGATGATGATGAGAAAGAAATAAAGAAAAATGTAGGGAGACAGTTTTAAGTTGACGTTTGATGCCATTAGGGCGAGCAAAAGAGGTTTTTATACACCTGTTCCACTTAGACCCATTGTGTGAGGCGAGAAGAAGGGAGAAAAAGAACAACAACAACAGCAAGTACAGAGGATGAAGAAGATGATGAGGAATATAAAGAGTGGAACGGACGGGCAAAGGGGGGGGACGACCGGCAGGCTGCTGCTGCTGCTTCTGCTATTGCTGATGCTGCTGACAATTTTTTTTATGAGAGGCTCGAGCCTGTACCTGTGTGTATATAGTCAGGATTTTACTGCTCCACACACACACAAATATATTCACGCAACCACACATACGCACTCACACACGTGTGTGCACACACGCGGAGACGCACATGTCTCTCCCTACACAGTGAGGCCCCGTATCTTTTCTGTCTGTGAGTTTGAGCCAGTGAGCCGCGCAGTCATGCTGGGTGTAGTCCTTCCACTACTGTGTGTCGTAGTAGTGTACGAGTCCCTACGGCAAAGTCTTTCTGTAGTAACGTCTTTTTTGTTTCGAACAAACTGTTGTTGTAACCTGTAACCGGAGGATTTTGTATTGCTTGTATGTGTACTCTGTATAGAGGCCGTACGAGTGTTCAACTTTATGTGTGTTTCCATTTGTGTGTGTAATGTATGTATTCTCATGGGAGATGAACAGGGCAGCGTCTGCAAGTGGGACAAGTTCTCCCAGTCGTATCTTCTTCCTCGCTGTCTTTTATATGTTCTTGGTAGGTGTGCGTGTGTGAGTGTGTGTGTGCTTATGGAGATGGCTGTGTTTGTGTGCTCATGTAAGTGTGTGTGTCTGTGTGTGAGTGTGTTCAATTGGATGTGTAAGCGTACGTGGGATTGGAAAAAAAATTCATCAATAGGTTCAGTATATGGAAGAAGTGGTGGTTGTAACCTTGCTATTTTTTTCCTCTCCCTTGTCGTTGAATGACCGACTTTGACGCAGATGATTTGGTTCGCTCAGCGCGGATCCTCGCACTGTGTGCGCCTGTATGTGTACGTGTGTATATGCTTCTGTTCGTTTGAGTGTGTGTGTGAACAAGTGGACTTTATTGAGTGAGTTTCCTCCTGCCGGCGACGTGCCGCCTGCATACAGCAGGTAGTCGTACTACGAGTAAGTCCTCCTCAATCAGAGCCTTGTCCTAAAATTTCTGGGGTATTTCCAGTTTTTTACCTCCCTACACTTGCCTCTACTTCTTAAACTACAGGCTGTGAGTCAGTCAGCCTCATTCCGCCCGTTTTCCGAGGGGTAGGCAAGCAGGTAGTAGGCAGGCAGAGATCAGGAGGAGGAGGAGCATGCAAGGAGCGCTTTATTTGTCTCTATTTAGTTGAAATTCTAGGTTCTTCCAATGCACATGTATATGCTCAACTTTAATATTTTCTGATGTGTGTGTGTGTGTGCTTGTGTGTGTGACAAGGATATGAGGTTGATATTAACGGTGATTCTCACTTTTTTTCAGTGTCTTCCCTCACAGAGAGATCCATTTGGAAGATGTGTGGCTTGAATACAGCGGGAGATACAAGATGATGATGATCTATGACGACGATGATGCTGGTGATGATGCGGAAAAAAATGTTATGATCACCGCCACATGATGATCATCTGCAGCATGGCCACGAACCACTACGGCTACGACCACTACCACCACGTAGTACGATAAGGAAGAGGAGCAATAGCAACAGCAACAGCAGCAGCAGCGTTTGAAAAAAAACGACTTTCCAGAAGAGAACCACCGCAGCGGAGCGTATTAGAGTTTGGCAGAGTGAAACTCTGTGGAAGGAGTGGAAGGGATTGGAGATGAATGGACGTGATAGGACTCGAAGAGTTTGTAAATAATCAGGAGAGACTCTTGTGTATGTTGCGGGCAGGAAGAGGGAAGTAAGGCGGCTGGCTCTGAAGGATGTACTTGAAGGGCGTTAGTATTAGTAGTATTGGCAGTAAAAGTAGTAGTATTAGACGTACTAGCATGCCCATACTGTGTATGACTACGATTGCCGTGGAAGTGCGGGATTTTGCACGAGAAATTGTCTGTCTGTCCGCCGGCCTGCGAGGGTTCAAGTTGGAAAGAGTCAAAAGCAGAAGACGTTTTTGACGCAGTTATGCTGCGCATCACACACACGGAGGAGCAACTGTAGGGAATAAATAAAAAAAAAGATGTTATTGGGAGGAGGAGGAGGAGTGGTCGGATAAAAGAATCTTTTCCTCATGTTGTTGTTGTTGTTGTTTTTGTTGTGGTTATTGTTGTTGCTGTTGCTCCTGTTGATGATGATGATTTGACCCGAAGGGTTCAACCCTATTGTCATGATCATGACTTTTGTATGTCTCTCTGTATTGTGAATGATGGGATGGGGCGGATGGGCGGGCGGAATTGCCAATGTGTGTGTAACAACCACCTTTTGGATTTTGTATGTGTGTGAAACACGTCCTGTGTACAACGCCGCCGCCGTTGTCGCTGCTGCCGTTGCCGTTGCCATTGCCGCCCGTAAACTTTTATCATGTGCATTGGATGAGCTTTTGTTGAGTTGTTGTTACTCAAGTGAATGAGCCGGCTGGGAGAGGTTGAGATGTTGTAGTATGTAATCTAATGTATTGGGAAGTAACATGTAAAGAGATTGTGAGTCATATGAGGATGAGGTTGATGATGATGATGATGATGATGATGATGATTCGGAGGAATCAGAGACAAGACTGAGTGAGGGTGATAATGAGAGAGATTGTGCGCGGCGGTGATGGTATATGGACGGGATGAGTGATGATGAGGGAGGCGAGAGGGAGACAGATGAGATCAAGAGTCGAGCGTGAAGGGATGTGAAGATGATTGTGGGAGGTGGGTGGACAGGATGTAGGACTGATGTGGCAGTTGTATGTTGACAAGATTTGTAAAGGCAAACTTGGTCATCTTATCATGATTCCGCTATGGTTTGGCCTAGCTTTGTCGAGGGAGATGTATTGGGTTTGTGTACTCGGACAAAATGAAGTTTTATTTTATGGTGGAAATTGCGGCACGGTGGTTGGATTTGAAATCAAGAAATTAGCTCAACATGTTTTTTTTTGTTCTGTACTGACAAGTGACATATTGTATCGGTTCGGTTATTTTTCTTTTTTTTTTGGCGAACTAAAATTTGATGTATCCCTCGTACTTTTTGTAATGAGATTGTCTCCACCATTTGTTGTTCACGTTGTGAATTGAAATTGTGTCAACAGTTTTTTCTGTATAACGATTCGCTGTTGTTGAAGGACCCCGTTTTGTACTGAAATAGTTTTGAAAGGTTATTATGTTCACTATTGCAAGGGATTGGTTACTGGGACTGCAATCAAATTGTCTTGAGGGTTTGATTTGGACTGACATTGCAGTGAAGCTGTCATTTAGTCGGTACGGTAATTGTGGCAATTATTTGTTACATATTAACGTTACTTAAACTGTACCAATTATTTGCTCCGACCTGAAACTGTACCAACTGTTGTTTGTTCCGTACTGAAATTGTATCAACTATTTTGTTCCGCTCTGACATTGTACCATTTGTTCCGTACTGAAATTGTATCAACTATTTTGTTCCGCATTGACATTGTACCATTTTTTCCTTACTGAAATTGTATCAACTATTTTGTTCTACACTGACATTGTGTCATTTGCTCCGTTCTGAAATTGTAGCATCTATTTTGCTCCGACGTGAAACTGTACTTATTATTTGTTCGTTACTTAAACTACCAATTATTTGCTCCGACCTGAAACTGTACCAACTGTTGTTTGTTCCGTACTGAAATTGTATCAACTATTTTGTTCCGCTCTGACATTGTACCATTTTTTCCTTACTGAAATTGTATCAACTATTTTGTTCTGCACTGACATTGTGTCATTTGCTCCGTTCTGAAATTGTAGCATCTATTTTGCTCCGACGTGAAACTGTACTTATTATTTGTTTTTTCCGACTTGAAACTGTACCAACTATTTTGTTCCGCACTGAAAATGTCCCAACTGCACTGTATGTTCTGTAATGATATTGTATCTGTACTATTTATCCGGCATTTTCAAACTATATGCCCACAAGTTGTTCCGTTCTGAAATTGTCACACAAGCCCCTGTTTTTTTGTACCCTTCTTGTTCCCCTTGTTGTCTGTACTCCACCAATGATTCGTGGTCCCCGCCATGAGTCATCCTTATGGCCGCCGTTGCTGCTGCTGCTCCACTCTTGAGAATCCTCATGCTCAGAGCAGGAGGGACGAAAAGTATGTTGTTGTCCTCTGCCGGCACCGCTCCCCTTTATCTGGTACGTTAAAGTAAATGGGGTAGTTGTTGACTTTACGTAGTTAATGATCGGGACGGCCTTTTTGTATGCTGTTGGCTGTATGTGTATATGTTAGTGTGTGAAAGTGTGTGTGTGTGTGTGTGTGTGTCTGTGTCTGTGTCAGGGATTTTGCTTTTAGGGAGGAGGGGGTCTCGGCGCTCACAGTTGAGAATAATAATAATAATTTGTACTGGTTCAACTCGTTGTTGAAGTAGCATGCTGATGTTGATGATGATGATGATGATGATTATAAAATGATTATAGGGAGCAGGGCTTCGTTCAACAACTTCCTCATGGCTTGTCCATTAATTATTATTATGAATTTTCTTCTTTTTCTTTTTTTTTGTGTGTAGTCGTCCGTCCTCAGTAGGTCACATCCAGTGGAAGTCACACAACATCACACTGTGCTCTGTGTGGTGTGTGGTGAAGATTAGAGGCGGAGGAGGAGTGGATGGAGGTGATCCCCAATGTTCACAAGTCCAAGTTGCCGCTATGAGTTGGTCTCGTTCCTCCTCTTATTCTGCTGCCACTACTGCAGTTGCTACTTTTTTTCGTTACCATCCGCCGCAAGCTGCTCATCTCACAGCTGAATCCCGACGACGACGACGATGATGATCATGATGATGATGACCATACTACTGCCATGTTTGCCGGCACTGCGCCTCTGCCTGCATCTCCTCCGCCGCCAGAAGAAAACAGAAGGAAGAATATAAAAGGAGGACGGAGGAGTGGGAAATGTGCCGTAGTACGGAGGGGAGCGTGAATGATGTTTCAAACCGCGTGGTGAACGTGGTGATGGTGCTGGTGGGATGATGATGATGATGATAATGATGGTAGGTGTGTCTGAGTACTACTATTACTACGACTACTACTACGCTGCTGCTCCACACTTCTGTGCATTCACCCCGGAGGTTTCCTACGAGGGAAACCAATGGAGAATCATTTATATGTATATTATTATTATTAGCAGTAGTGTGAGTAGTAGTGGTAGTCATAGCGGCTTTTCCTGCACATGTGAGATTCGTATATTGGTTGTAGTATGTGTGCATGTGTTCAACTGTCACACTTATTATTATTATTTGCAGGTCGTGTGGGGAAGGTGGAGCAGAGGAGCGGAGCCGCACGGCTGCTTTCTTCATTCTTCTCAGCATCGTCCACGTCTTGGGGAGAACATCAACAATAAACAGTGTCGTCGTTGTTGTCGTTGTTGTCGTCGTCGCCGTCATCTTCATCATTGTTTTTCTCTTCCGGATATGTAGATGAGGTGTGTGTGGGGGGCGACAGATAATAATAATAGATTTCAAAGATTCTGTTGCCGCGGCCGGGAGGATACAAGAGGCCCACACGACTACTGCTATGGACACACCCTCCGCCGACCATTAGATTTTTGAGCTCATGTGTAGAGTTGTAATAGTTGTGGTAGTTTTATAGAGTTTATAGTTGTGCGGATTCTGTATGAGATGATCAATTTGTTGATGATGATTATGATGAGGATGAAGATAATTTTTAATAACCAGCAGAGTTTCTCAAATGAATAATAATTAGTGTTAGTCATGCCTGTGTATGTGGGCTCGGAAAATATGATATGTTGCTCTTGTGTATGACTCTGTGGGTGGGGAGGATACATGGAGTCATGATGATGTAAAATATGCTCATATGAATATATATATAGAGGCTAACGTTTACGTTTTGGCACACTATATATATTTATATTTCTATATTTTCGTATTGCTACTGCCTCGCTTCTTATTGTCGCTATGTATGTGGATTCATAATTATTATTATCACTATTATTATTGGTTTTACCATTTTGCAAGTTATGCTCTTGTCTAATTTTGAAATGTTATTATTATTATTGCTATTATTATTACTATTATTATGATGGTGTAGTTTTTGTAGATTTTAGTAAGTGGCTCGTGACTCCGTATGACTCTGGTTAAGTGCGTGAGGGAAGGGTGGTCAACCAACTCTTGCCCCCCGTATGGATACAGTGTGTGATGAAAATTTCCTCAGGAAATTGATGGAATAATTATGGGTTTTGTCGTGAATGTGACAGCGTTTTTAGTAGTTTTCAGTAGTAGCGTGGAATAAGTTGGAATAATTATCTGGCGCACACAATGCATAAATGTCCCATTGCTGTTCCCGCCGGCTGGTGGTAATTTTACTGAAAAATTAGAATACTGGACTAATTCTTGAGTTTGAGGAAACCGCATGTAAAATCTAGTAGCCTCGCCAATATATTCTAAAAAATATTTTGAAATGTGTTTTTTGTTTTTTTATGAAAGCGGAAGCTCTGATTTTATTTTGCTGTGACTTAAATGGAGCGTCGTGTGGTCGTGGGACGCAGCTGGTATCCCAACCGTGTACTATTGTATTGTTTATATCATTGTTTTGTATTGTGAATTTGTACCGTGGTGAAAGGAAATGCTGCCGTCTGGCGACTCCCACTGAAATGAGCAGTGGAGGGAAGTAGGCAGCGGAAAATTTTGATTGCCAAGTTTTAAACTGAAAATTGTATGTCACGTAGGAAATTTTTAAGTAATAATTCCGATTTCCGATCAATATTGGGTAGGTAATGAGTTAATTGTTGGTAAATTTGTCTGGAATTATTGGGTAATTGTTGGTATGTGAAACGATAGTTTGTCTTGCCGGCGGCGCGGCGTCTTTTCGTATTTTGGGTTGCTCCGTCCATTGAAGTTTGTGTTAAAAAAAAGTTGAGATGACTGTGAGTGCGGCGGGAAAGCGGAAGTCATTAATTCTTCTCTGAAGTGCTTCTTGGAACAATTTGTGGCGACCTGTAGCCTTTTACATGGAGACGAGTCTGATAAATCTGATATGAATATGTGGCGCTTGGAAAAAAATGTGTTCCGATAGATGGAGCAGGTGTGGCTGGAGGATGTATTTCTTGTGGTCCAATCACATGAAAGCTGCTGTGCGGGTGGAAATGATAGAATATTTCCATGCGGCGTTTGCAAACTTGAAACCATTCTTGTTGTACTTGCTGAACTTGTGAGTCTCTTGAATTTTAACAATGCTTGTTACGAGATAAATTTAGTTGTGGTCTAGGAATTTCTTGTAGAAGTTCTATAGTAAGTGTATATATAGTTGCTGCACTCTGCACCACGTGCGCTCATCTTCCTCCCCAGAACTCTCTCTCATACTCTCAGGTTCCCACATGTGCCCCCGATTGTTGTTCACGTGGGGTGTGGAAGGAGAGGCAGGTGGGATATATACATATAAATTGTTGTAGTGTTCTTTTACATGTCGCAAATTCTCACGTAGTAGTATGTAGGAATAGACGACGGAACGGATATTTACTCGCGGTGTAATAATAACACAGGATTTTGCATTCACCTCACCTGGGCGTGAACGTAGTGTAATGAATTAGTAGGAATTAGAAATGTAATCGTAATTTTAGTAATAAAACGCTATTATTTGTCAAATGTGACAGGCTTTACTCCGCCTTGGTTATCAGTTCAGACTGTGTCCAGGCCCATAATTTAAGGCTTTTTCCAGGGTCACCAAGGTCTTGGGCCCCATGTACTACACTACTGACGCCGAAGTTGCTATATATCACAAGTATAGTCAGGGATGGGAGTTTCATAGAAGGCGATATGAATCCCGATTTTAGCTCGAACATTAAAAAATCCGAAATTGATATAATTTAAATGTAATGTTTAAAATATTTATGCAATTACAAAAAATTAAAAAATAATGTAGTGGAATATGTAAATTAAATCTGACAACTTTGTTTTGGATTTGAATATTCGAATTTGGCTTTGTGTGAATGCGAATATAATTTTATAAAACTTTAAACCTTTTTTACTGATATAAACTTTGATAATATTATTTAATTAAATGGAGACGAATATAATTGTTGATTCTACTTAAGAGAATATTTAAAAAATCAATAAAAATTAGATGTAAGGTTAAATTTAATGTTTTATAATGACTTATGTATTCAATATATCTATTATTGTCGAGAAAAGCGAGCCGTTCGCATTGCCAATCAAGACCAGGTGATTCAAACACACGTTGGCGCGCGATTCTTGTACTACAATTGGATAAGCACAGGCAGGTATACTTCTCATCC
>WJFA01002582.1:0-15427 GCA_009870155.1 Pseudobourletiella spinata | reverse complement strand
ATAAATTATGTATATTTATATATTATATTATGTATTATAAATTATGTATATTTATATATTATATTATGTATTATAAATTATGTATATTTATATATTATATTATGTATTATAAATTATGTACATTTATATATTACATTACATTACATTATACGGGGTGAGATACTATCGACCTCTCAGCGCAGGCCTCTTGGCCTATTGCTATCCCCTTGGGAAGGGTGTGGATATGCTTCCCTTGCAAATGTGAGCGTGCTTGCCGTAGATTGGTGGGTACATGTGGACCGACCAGGAGTGGAGGTGACCACGAGGCACACTATCACTCCTCTTTTGCATACCAGGTATCATTGACGCCTGTCATGCTTCGGACAGGGATTGCCTCAACGCGGGTGTGTTCAGCGGAGATGGCAGTGGTGATCACGCTCATCTCCCCTCCCAGTCCACCCACTTAAGACTCCCCTCCGTTCTTACGGCTTGCTGGCTCACACCCACTTGTTGGCACATCCACACACCTACAGAGAGGAGAACTCTACAGGTCCCAACTGCTTTCCCCACAGGGATAATTCTGAGAGTTTTGCAGCTGTAAACCACCCCTGTACTAACACCGAGCCAAGGTGGATTTTTCTTTTGACAGTCCCAGGGAATAGAACCCTGTTCCTTTGTCTAAGATTGGTTTGGGCTGATATTCAGACCACAAGACCAGCTTGGACTGTCTATTTATATATTATATACATATTATATCTCTGAAATAATTAATTTTAACAAAATCCAAACATGTACGAATCGGCTGGGTAGTTCCGCAGTTCTGCATGTTGTACTCCATGTTTTATGAGAGGATAATCCAATGAAAATGTTTTACGGAATTTACGACTATGACTCCTAAAATGGCCACGGCACCGCACATAGTCTTCAGCTTATCCCCACAACATGTCTAATCATTTTCATCACGAGAATGGCAATCACCCCAGAACCGCTCGCTCAGGAAGTAACAGCTTATTCACGTAAGATTGTTTGAACAGTAAGTAATATTTCCTGAAATTTCGAAATGGGGAGGCCAGATTAAAGGATGACAGAAAGTGGAAAGATGAACTGGTAACAAATTGCTCGATCCTAATTTCCTACTTGTCTGACGTGAAACCAAGTTCACGCCAGACACGTTGCAGTCACTTGTCGGTATTTTGCGTAGAGAACTTATGCATTAGCAAATTGGTTGCACAAAGAAATGTGTGTAAAACTTTTGCACAACTCGTAAACTAGAAGGCATGTGGAACCGACATTCTTATTCGGAGGTCCTGTCCCGCTAGTGATCGTCATGTAAGAGATTCAATTGTGTGACTACTTCCTTGAATGTGCCGAACCGAATTTCGTTCACAGTTCAAAGATCTTCAAATGACATGGATAAATTTAATTGAGGAATGAATCCTATCTAGCACCTTATTATCATTAACCAGCTTCTCTGTGCACTAAGGTACTCCATGTCAGATTTCGTTCTCTGCATTATATGACCCTTTTACTAATTAGTCAACATTTAGGCGCCAATTCCGACATATTTGTGGGTGTGCCGCAAAAAACGCATAACTCCCGAACGGCTTTAGGCGATTTAAGTAATTTTAGTGAGACCGGCGCCGTCCCACTGCAAGCTACCGACTTACTATATATACAGCGGCCTCCGCCCTGCCATCGAAATGTTTAAATTCTCGATCGAAGCGCAACAGTAAAACTTTATCACTTTTAGATGTATTTTAGTCAGTTTTGACGCTTTCTTTTAGGAAGCAAGTGGCCCACTTGCTTCGGATATGGACTACTGCTGAGTAGGTACTCTGGCTTGTTTCGCAGAATCCATGTAATTCTAATTCTTTTGCTCCATCTCTTGGCTGTTTTTTACCCAACGTGGTATGAAAATTTCTTCAAATGAAGGTAGTTGGCATCTAAATTCTGGCCAATTTTTGAGTGCGCCATCTGGTACTGTCATTCCAGTTAGTTCCTTGTAACCAAAGTTACTGAAACATTGCCCTTCTTGATCACAATTGGTGCAGCTAGTCCCATTGAATAATAGATGCATGCGATTTCGCTGAGCAGGGAACGCGTGGTAACTTTGTTTCCTGTCGTAAGATTCACTTTGAAAGAGAGTAAGTCTTCTTTGGTGTCCCACTTGACTCTCAGTCTCTATTACACATTATCGGTTATATTGCTGGTGACCCATATTCTGAGTAGGAATTAGTAGGATTTGAGAATACTTGTGACAAATTATTGAATTTCAGTTACTTCCTCAATTGTATTTGCTTCGCCTTATAGATCATCCATCTAGAAATCTGATTGTATAATGCGGGAAAACTGTCTTTGATTCATGGATTTCTTCTGAATTTTCTGGCTAGCATCTAGCTATCTATCTCTCTCTAGCTATCTGGCTAGCAACGCGATCTAGATAGCGCGTTGCTAGCCAGATAGCGCTAGCTGGTCCGTATTATGCTGTTTTTAAATCGAAAAGCTGTGATGCCCTCCAGCGGTTTTTGTCTCCAAAGAATTCTCTGGTAATCTTGCTGATCCAGATCTCTTTTTATGGTTACTTTGTGAAAACTGAACCTCAACAATAAACTGAATAAATCATTTTGAACACCAGCCCCTACCAGTTGGTCGTCAAGTGACTTTCCGTTGTCAGTTTTGATTTGCATGACGAGTCAAATACAACTCAGTGTAGCAAAATGCGGTAGATAGGTAGCATCGTTGTTTAATTTTAAAATCTGCACCTCCTCTATATGGCCTTTCTAGCCGTGACTACTATTGCCATCCTGGATGAGTTCTGTCATAGCCATGAGAACATCGTATTGTTCTCTTGCAGCATAGTAAAAGAATTTTACTGTTTGCCGAATGAGCATGGGAACACTTTCGTGGGAACACACGTTAGACTTCAGTATTTTAAGTGCCTTACTTGCGGCGTTGACTTGATCGAATAGTTTTCGCATACATTTGCGGAAGGGCAACCTAATATGTAAGTAAGAAAATGATTTTATTGCATTCAGCAATGTACTGATCCATATTACGTGGCTCCGCAACCTTGCAGATGTGTTGCAGATTGCCGTACTTGTGCGTAATTCCGAACTTGCTGCGGTAGTCATATACACTTTTTCAGTACACAAAAAAGAAACAGAACACAGAAAAACGGTTATGTAGAGTTGTTTGCCTTTTCATAACGCCTCTGCGTCTTGATTAAATCTATCCCGACGGGACATAGAAGGCTTTTCAGCTGGTATTGACTTGTCAGCACTCATCCGTACATTGTTGATTAAGATGATTGACTTCGATGAAACCGTGGTTTCGGATTCTGTATCTCTCCGGTTTGCGGAGATTACGTTGTGAAGTGCACTCTAGGTATCGGAATCTCGGTACGTTGGGTTGTACTTTGAGTTTTTGCTGAAGTTGCGATAATTGTAGGTTTACTGCTGTCCCTCTGGATAACTGAGATGACCGATTACTGGATGCACTCAAGTACACTCTACTTGTACTGTACAAGTATCGTTGTACTAGTACTTGGAATTCATACCTTGAGGTTTTGCACACGTTGTGACCATAAGCTGGGAGAAAGATCGCACAAAGCCTTTAATTGACACCTTGAATTTTTGCTCAAGTTGGTAGTTCCGCTGGACCAAATAAGGTTGATGTGACAGAGACTTTTGGTTTTGGTTTTATTAGAAAATACCGGTTTTAGTCTTGCTTTATTTCACTCGGTCACATATACTATCGCCCTCATGTTCATACATCGAACTCATGTACAGGATTTATAAGTTGTTGGCAGTATTGGTAATTTAATACATCATCCCAATTCAATCACGACTCTAGCCGCTCCTGCTCCGTGTTTCTTTGCTAATCCTTACCGCACGTTGCTTTGCCTTGGCTTACTTCTTTATCATCCGCAGGTTTGATATACTCAATAATAATAATTTCCGCTTTTCTCATCTTCTCCTTCGATTTCCTCATCCCTATCTCATGGATTTCCTAACAGTAGATGTCGCTGACTAAACCTCAATCTGGAATTTATCTACAAACTTTGTTCCCTTTTCAAATAACCATAATTAGCATAAGCAGACTCTCGTTTACTGCAGCTCGCGTGGACTGAATACGCGGGCCTGAATATGTTATACATAACTTCCCACTGCAGGCGAGGATAGCTAGAGCTACCCATGCCTTTTACATACAGTTAATAACCCTCCCAAGCAAAGCGAGGGGAGGCCTATCGAGTGGCTCGCTCGATCTCCTCAATGATTAAAGTAGGATTAAGCTCTGAGCTATGGCAGGCATTTTTAAGTTTAGAAAAATATCTAAGTTCACTTCAGAAACAACTCAATATTTTTACATTTACCCTTACATACTTTACATAACATGTGAAATGTGAAATTACATCAGTCAACCATGTACTTTCTCTCATCCAATGCTTCCTTCTTTGACAAGCAATCTTCAAGCCATTTGAAACGGACGGTGAAGGCGCTCAAATGTCGTCTACTCACCAATGAATTCGTATTTGGGACAACAACATGTGTGACTCCATCACTAAGCTCGGCTGCAACCTGGCCACCGTAAAACTCAATTTCCATTTTCAACTTAAAGAGCTCGTGATCACCAAAAGCTTCTTCATTTCCAAATGCAATTTTTACCCCTTCGAAAAAATTAAATTCGAGCAATTTGAGAACGATAGTCTCCTCCAAGCCATTCTCCAAGCATCCAAAAAAGCTTGCACAGTCACTGTCGAGGTGTCTATCACTATCACTGAGAGCTTGGCCGGAGCACTTTTCGTCATCATATTCTAACATAATCTTTGTCAGCAAATCTTTGACTTGATGAATTTTTTGTAAAGGAATCTCCGTATATATCAAACTTATTCGCTAAGTGCTTCGCAGTTTCCACACTGGTAGAAAAAATAGTCATTAGGGATAATTGGGACAATCTGCGAATTCTTCAAGCACTTTTACAACCAAGGAAACTTCAAAATATCATATTTTTTAACGAAATTAGCGTTTCCACTTTGGACGATTTACTTTCGGCGATGATGACAGATAAGTCAGATGTCGGATTTTGTGTTATCCTACCTCCATTTGCTTTTATGAGTCTACATTGTTTTTCCAACTCAGCGAACCAACTACTTGGATTACCTTTGAATGGAAAACTTTTCCTTGTGTCCTTAAATTCAGCTGCGTAGTTATTCCTTTATACTTGCATTGTTTGGTAATGGTGAAACATTTGGTTGTTGAATTCAAATTATGCACAGACCGACTGATAGGGACGGACAATGATGGCAGTTGTTTCAGTAACTCGGAACGCTGCGGAAGATTTGTTTCGCCCAGCTTCGCTATTGGTAAAGGAATACCATCGCCACGGCAAGCAAACTTCCCACCGAAATTTTTCTCGTAGCACTCTTGTAGAACTCTTTTATGGCAATACATTCGTTCCAACATTTATCCCGACGTATTCGTACTATTTGTGGGAAGGCGAGGGAGAACCCGAGATCCCGATCTTTGTTGGGAAGAATCTCCATTGCCTTGATTTGAACGACGGTAGAGTTTTTAGGATTGATGAAACAGTGTGGATTCCTTACAACTCGCAATCGAACATTGAACGAAGGGTCTGATCGTTGTAAAAAGTCAGGTTTCAGCTCTGCGACTAGCTCATCCATTTCTGGACGCCGAACTCGACCGGAACCCACACGCGCAACTGGTCTATAGTTTACCTCTCGACCTTTCTCAGTCCATCCAGGTATCTCTATGAGAAAGCTATTTATAAATCCATTTCTCCAGGATGAATTTGCATAATAGCAACCAAGAATGACGACGTCCAGATCGCCAACTGAATTTTCGCAGAAGCACTAATATACAATATGAGACGTTAGGACCAAAAATGCATAGGCGAGTTGTTTTGTTTCGCCATTATTAGCAACAAACCTCCGGTTTAATTTGTAGCCAACAGGTCGCCCTCTTCCCGATTTCATAAGACGACTGCAATTCCTTTACAACGAGACCCTCATGGTAATCACATACGGCCTGGTTTAGCTCCTCCATGATCTGGTCCTTGGATTGAAGGCGGCGATGTTCACTGATGAAGATGACACCTTCCTGCGGGTGGACAACGTTTACCAGTAGATCCAGACGTTCTTGCAAAGGCTTTGTTATAATACCCTCTCCATTGTAATATATAATGTCAAAAGCAACGAATGCAGGACAGTGCTCTGTATCATCCTCCCGTATTCGCTTCACGTCGACACCGTGGCCTTTGTGAGTAAATCCGCCTGTGAATCAACGCCAAGCCATCATCTATCCATCCAGAATAAATGATGAGCAAGTGGGGTGGATATGTGGAGTTAGACGATCTGTCAACATCTGGAAATTTGAAGTATTGTCAAATCCGCACCGGGAAAAGTAGCGAAAACGGTCCGTCACCGCCCGGGAATTATCGTAGTGGATCTGAAATCGCTCCCCATCAAATTTTATTTCCACCAAAAAAGGTGGAGCAATCAGCTCGTTGCTTCCCCGAACTATCGGATCCTTCGAACTTCACATTCAGCAGTGAGCAAAGCATCTGCTTAACGGGAAAGTACAGCTCAACCCTATTCTCATCCACTTTAGCTGCAGGGTCATAGAGTTTCTGACAAACCTATAAAAATAAGATGCATATACCTTACAATGTCCACATTATTTATGCGCCTTCGTTTTAATATTATTTTACCTACCGTTTCCAGTCTTCCCATTGTATTATATAATGTTTGCGCGTGTGGATGAATATGCTTAAGAATTTGATTCCGATGCAAATCGAGGCCCAGCTGCTTCATGATTACGCGAGCCAGCCATTTCCCTTCCAACGCTGATAGGCGAGGAAGAAAACACTTGATCATTTTAATTTGTTGGCCCGAGTTGAGACACCCTTGAATATAGTAGATACTATTTCCTATGTCTCTATGCTGTTTTGACGAATCTTGAAGGGATAATAGTTTCTGTGCGTCTGGAGTTCGTTCATCGAGGCCCAGAGCTTTCACAAAGCATCTGCCAAGAACATGACCTTTCATTCCATACGGCGCTCTGCACTTGTCCTCGGCTGGGAGAAGAATTCGAGCGATGCAAAATATGCTGTCTCTCTTCATGGGAAGCAAAAGGAAACTGGTAAATACAGGAGATCAAGCTGAACAAGATTGTAATGAGCGGTAGCTAACTAGTAAGCTTACGTGTAAACCAGTGGATTCTAAAGTACCATGAATGGAACTAAATGCGCGACGTAAATGTTCAAAATATTTTTGAGCGTAATCTTCCTTGGATTTTCTTGTAGATGCTTTAGATATTCTTTCTAGTAACTCAGCTACATTAGAGAATTGAATATGATCACTAACTGTTGTATTACACTTATTTAAGATTTCCATTGCATCCATTGTGAAGCTAAATATAATAGCAGTTGTTAGTAACACTTCCTGTTCTAACACTTAGTTGGCTTGTGAAACCTACTGTGCAAGACTGCAAAAAATTTCCCTTTTCCCTCCACTGGCGAGGATAACTCGCACGACCCAGCCGTCGTGCTCCCATGTTGTAGTGCTACCTGGCAAGGATATTTTGGGGTGGTTTATGGAGTGGTTAGGCCTTTATTTCATACCGATGAATGGCATGTCAACTCGTTTAGTCCGACCTCCATCTCAAACTTAATTTAGAGATTAACTCAGAATGATCCGAAATTCATTCTGAAGTCCATGAGTATGGCAATCCACAAATCAGTCATCCAAGTCAATCCTCTCTCCTTTCATCATTTTAATGTCTGCTCAAATATTTCCTCCGTACAAATTATAAAAAATACCACAGAAATTAATGCTTCGGTGGCAATAATATTTGAATAAAATATTCCTTGAACTAGTAGATTGACTAAGAATCCTCAATAGGATAATTTTCCTGTTCTACTTCTTCCCTCCTTCCAGCAATGACGAATGATCTCAGGGCTTCGGTACACACGCATTTATTTTTTGAGTCGGTGTCGTCTTGTAAACGACTGTCCATAGTGTGTACATGGTAGTTGAGTCTTTGCTCTCTTTTTCCTTTGCCTTCCCAATCTCTGTTAATCAAATATTTTTTGCACCTTTGTAAAGTAAATATTTTCATATTGAATTGCACGGTATTGTATGTTTAACTATGCCCGTACTCGTATGCACTTTGCCGTGCCGTTGGAGGCAAATCTTCAAATGAAATTTTTTGGATCCAATTTCACAAATGTACTTCCTTTCTCCGTGTGTCTTTACATGCTCATCTAGCATGTACTTCGACTTAAATGTTTTTTGCAGCCTTTGTTAGGATATGCAAACGCATGAATCACTTTCTCTGAATTTGTTGCATGCGCTGGAATATATTGGACGAGATTACATATTATTTCCTCACAAAAGTTTTTCATACGTTTTACTACAATGCTAAGAATATACCCAATGAACTTTACCCTGTTCATCCCACATCCTCAGCCACTCTTTATATAGCTCAATGGAATTTAGTTTTATTTCGTCGTCATACTTCATCGGACATCTGCATGGGATGTATTCCGAGTTTACTCGATCCAAGGCCATAAACGCGGCGGCAAGATTTACGGCTAAGCTGAGGTTAACCACTTGATGGAATATTCTTCGTCCCAGAAGAATCACTTCATTTTGTTTCTGGATCGTTACACGGAATCTCACTCCCCAGGCTTGAAGTGTTGAGGGCGGGATTAGGAAGAACCCCCAGCCCAACGATGCCGAACAGTCTGGTTTGTCTCCTAATAGTTGAATTATAATGAGAATTTGATAAGTTGTTTGCTGCTAAATAAAACGGAACGATCATTTCATTTACTAAACCGTTTACCAGCTTGTTAAACTTACCTGTAGCCTGCCTTAATTTTTTGAGAAGAACTTCATCCCTATCGAAAATAATCCAGAGCTTCAGCCCTTTATTGAGCATAGTATTACACACACAGAGGTCATTATTATCAAGGTGAAGATACGTGGTTGTGAGTCGCGCCCTCACGAACAGCCATGGCTCCAGAAGCTTAACAGCTTTTTTCCGACACGTCCTTTTTGTGGAGCAGAGCTTGGAGGGGCGATATGAGTCGCTTTGGGTTAAGAAACTTTGTCTCGTCAAACTTGGTATGACTTTGGTATTTGACATTTCTAATATAAATCGCCTTTTTTGTGGCTTCCTTCATAAAATTTTCAACCGTGGCCGCCGTCAAATCTGGCGAATTTAAGTACGCTTCTTCACAAGTTGGCTCCGAAGCGTTTGATGATTCCAGTAACTTTTCTACCGTATATTTTTGCAATATAATTTAGTTATTGAAACTTCTTAAACTTCTGAATTTGAAAACTGACGATAAAAAACAAATTCCATGCACAATTATTTGACTTAAACATGTTGATAAGTGACATAGTGTATGGGATGACATACTTCAAATTTTTTCCATGAGTACCCATATTTATGTATAATCTCCACATCCTTACCCACATATTTATGGATCTGCAAATTCTTGGCATCATCCAAATGAAATTCTGGAGGTAGAATGATTTTCACTGCTGGCCCATACTTTTCCATGAAAGCATTTAGGGGCCAGCTGGTATCTCCAAAATCTAAGTGTTCCTGTCTAGTAATATGTGCTACTGGGAGCTCTTCAAGTCTTTCGTCGAGGAATTTATTCATTGTGACTGTTGAGATAAAACAGATAACTTTGAGGTAAACACCAAAAGTATGGAGTTCAAACAACGTCTTCGCATTCACTAAATTTTAGGAATTTTGGAGTCCATTCCAATCCCATTTCTAAAAATCCAAAGTAGATCCCATGCAAGGAATAAACTTCGGGTGACCATTTTGAACCAGCACGTATAGGCAGTCGTTAATAGTCCTCTCATGTAATGAACTCTCATCTACTAATAAATCATGAAAATCAAAATCCCGACCACTACTAAAACTCAATCGCCTCGAAAAATCTAATTATGAAACTTGCCATCATCTCCCCTACTGTAACATATAGCTGCAATGTTGGGCACCAGTATTGAGTGTGTGGCTGTATTTTTAGCTTGTCGAAGTCCCGTTGTCTTCTTCATTGTACTATCGCTTGGCGCCAAATATCCAGAATGGAGGAGTCAAGTGATGAAAACAATGATTTTCTGATGCGAGTGTGTACAGCATAGGACCGTCGTTATTTCATAGTAGCTCTGTGTAGGCTTACCGACGCGTGTATTTAAAATTTTAGGTTTGGTGTTGAAGTTGCAGAGTGTTGGTATAGAGATTAGGTGCCAAATAATAACCCGAAAATTTGGATATGGGGTTGCTTCAAGCTTTTAGGATATATAATTAGCAAGTAATATTTGCAATGGCTAACTTGAAATGGCGACCACGGAATATGCAGGGATGTTAACTTAGCAACTTCACCATTTGCTGAAATTCTCGGCCAAAATTTTGGAAGTTCTGATGTTTAAATTGCCACTACAAATAATTTTTAGATTCATTCCTATTAAGAGCTTTTTTAAATTCATTGTTAAGACATCTGTCATTTATTAGCTACAAAAGCAGTTCAGTAATTTATTTTAAAAAACAAGCAATAATCTACAAATATGATTTATTGTAGTGTGCAGGCCGTTGATGTTCCAAAGCAAAGTAAGTTGAAAGTGGACAACTCTCGAGTAGAAATCTCGGCGTCCAAACCTTTTGAGAAGCGTTCAGACAGTAGTTTTTGGAGAAACACAATGAGCATTTTGTTCGCGAAGAAAAAAGTAATTTAATTTTAAATTTAATTTTTGCAAAACACTGTTTTCCAAGCTCAGTTTTGGATGAAAATGTGGGCTCAAAAAACATAAGTGACAGTTTTATTTGCAATTTTCATTCAGTTGAATCGAAATCGGAGGAATACGACTACCAATAGTGATGCCGCAACGGGTAGGCAACTATATTCATCCCATGAACCCGTCAAGGTAGAGCCTCACAGCTTGAGGGAAGCCAAAAGCGTCCTCTTCAGCAGATCACCTGATTGTGAGTTCGTGAAAAACGTTTAGTCCCATGTACCGATCAAAATACAGGTATCCATATAAACTTTAGATGTAGGTGAAAAAGCAGCGTAATAAATGAAAATATTTCCTACAAATTCCTTTAAGGTCTGCGCGTGAAGGGATTGAGAAACTGGTACACAGAGGAGGTGAAGTCTCAATCTGTGGTACGATTCCTGGAAGTGCGCGCGGAGGTTCGTATTTTCTATTTATTTCATCCTTTTGTGATTACTTAAGGCACAGCTTATATTGTATATCTAAAGGTTCATCCGCCACCGACACGAGCCTCAATTTTTATCCCAAAAATTACATCACAGAAGTAGGTAAGTATGCAGGTTGACGCATAACACTACTGCGAAATTAGCCAATTTTTTAGCGTAAACGCCGAATTTCAAACTCTTCTAACAAAATGCTTCTTGATGTAGGTCAAGATTTAGCGCTGGGTCGGGATGGACTAACTACTTTGCCTTTAGGTGCTGAACTGAAATGTACGGCGATAGGTAGCAGCAAACAGGAGAAAAAAGTTAGTTGGGATATCAAGCTTGTGCAAGCACAAGGCCGACAGCCGAATGACAAAGAAAAAGGATTCAGCTGCTTGTAACGAAGACATTTTGATGAAGCGGGCCTCTACTTTCGCATCCATTATGGAGGACACCAAAGCATCGGCAAATCAAAAAATTTTACTACGGAGCGGCGAACCCATACAGAAAGTGACTGAGAACTCCACAAAATTTTTGGAACCGAAACAAGATAATTTCAAGCAAATTGCTGCTGAGGCTACAATCAATTATAATCCTTGTGATGTTCCTGCTCCCTAGATTTTTAGAGCCCCCGCGGTCTCGCAAAGCCTTGAAGAGGAAGAATTTGGGGGAAACTATGCAGCGGTCATTCAAGAAAATAGAGTTTGCATGAAAGCTCCGCAAGGTTCGCGCCTCATGAAAGAATGGACTTAAAATTACATCGGAATGTTTGTCGAATTATTTCGTCTTTCTTTCAGGATCAAAATTTGAGTTTTCGAGTGATGTCACAGTGATGGAGATATCCTAATTGTTGGCGGGAAGTGGCGGAGAAGTTTCAGCAAGCTGTACCTAATATTTTACTCGCCTTACAGCAGTCAGCCTGCAAAAGTGAGGAAGTCGAAAATTTTGAAACCCTCGCATTTCAGATTTTAAACATCACAAAGGAAGTCATCACATCAGCTGACGGTAGGCAGAAGCGAGTAGAATGAATATGCAGAACACTTAAAAATTCAAAAGGTATAGTGCGGTTTTGTAGAAGTCCCTTCCAACTCAACGGTAAGCCTGTACTATGGAACTTCAAAGTTGACATTCTAGAGGATTCGGAAAAACACTAGATATATTTAGAACATCGTTATTAGAAATTTACTTAAGTTTCACTACAAAACATGCAAAATATTTTTGATTGCAAATAAATAAGGCTGTAAATATTTATTTAACTGGAATTACATCTCCCAGCCACTGCACTTATTCGGAATGGAACAGACGGGAAAGCAATTCACTCCGTGTGTTTTCGAAAATGAACTCGAAGGTTATCTTCTCGCGTAAGTGATCTTCCACAAACACTACAGGGAAAATTTTCAGGGTTGTGGACAAATAGGTGATTCGTTTTTCCCACCACAATCTTAAAGCAAAGAGAGCACTGGTAGCTTTTTTACGGCGGTCAATAAAGGTTAAAGTTGGAACAACACCCCTTTCAGAGTAATTTTCTTGGTTCAGAGCCATCGTCGAGACTGCAGAAGTTTTAAACATGAAAATTATTTTCGCATTTAATTTATCGAAAGTTCATAATAAGTTCATGAATAAATATAAAACACAGTCATGTGGACAAACCTTTGGATTTCTTTGTTCCGGCAGTTACTTTTTTATTCATCTCTAGCTGCTGAAATTCAGGGTGACTCTGTGAGGCAGCGGAATTAACGGCAGCACACCTCATAAATTACGTGATAATCTTGGATTTGAAGTTCATTCACTGGCCCAAAAAATTCACCTACTTGTGTAGAATCGACCTTTACTTCTCCGGTATATATCAAATCCAACGTCAACTTCATTATATCCGCTATTATATTTCTGAACGAAATAACGGGATTCGCATCATCCAAAACCTCCAAAACATTGCGGATTTTCTGTGATGCCAGCTGTAAATAAAATGTCCCATAAATGAAATTTATGATGAATCATTTGTATGTGCTACAACATACTGCAGCATGCACTACATCTTAATCGATTGGATGCCTAAATGATTGTTCTACCGCAAGTACAACACGGTGCGCCCGGAAATTATGGTTGCTGGCCACAATGGTGATATCAGTAAGGAAGTCCTCTTGTCGAAAGGTTTGAAGAAGACTTTGGGTGGAAGCCCGCAGTTGTACGGTTGCCATCATGATAATCAGACCACAAAATTGAGAAAAACCTGTGGGAATGAACTAAATGAAATTTGATGAATTTTGAAGTCCTTTGATAAGAATATCACAGCACTTCAAAGATATTTCTGAAAACAGCACATTTAGTATTCACAATAGAGCTATGACACATAGATTGACTTTCGTTTAACTAACAATATCGAAATTTGAACTTCATAACGTTCTCGCTGAATTTTCATCCTATAACACGGGATGGATGAACATAAAAATGCTCCTCTGATGAGAAACGTAGAGATCTACTAGTGGCGGGACGACTTTGTACTCGTTTCTCTATGTCACTTTTTAACGTTCGAACAGCAATACTCACCCACACATAATAACCAAAGCGGGTTTCATGACTTTATTAGGACAATTCTGACTGATCAAAATCATATCCGTAGCATCTAATAACCATTTTCAAGAGTTCAGATAAACTTGTACCACTTGAGCAGATGATGTGCAGTGACCATTTATTTTTTCGATAACGGCCGAAGACAATGGTGGAAACCATGCTATTGGACTGCTTAGGTGGAGCAAGTCTTCTCAGGACATAGAACTATGCATGAAATTACTTTTAAACACTAGATGTAAGTTCCTCAAAGCCAAAGCCAGATCAGAAATGTGGCAAACAGAACAGGCACAGGTGCTTGATTAAAAATTATATATACAATCATGCCGTCAAGTAATTTATTATTAGAACGTTACTGTTAGTTAATAACAAATAATAAACAAAAAATTATTGGTTACATGATGGCTACACAACCCTGTTTACCATGCTGGTATATAAAATTATAGATTAACTTATTAGAGTAAATTTTGGTTTTATGTAGCAGGTGCTGTTGGCAGACCTCTCAGATGACAACGTGAAAAGGGCATGGTTGAAGTACACAAATGCGGCAGGCGAGATCGGAATTGTATGCCTACCCCAATCTCTGCTGTCAAACGCGAGATGCGTCGATTTTCCTTTCAAGTGCCTGCACAACATACATCGAGTCACCAGATATGACACAGAGTTAGTGTCAATTATTCTGGAGACTACAGTTGAAGAAGTGGAACTGGAAATTTCAACCAAAGGGACGTTGGAAGATGTTCGAGACGTTCCGAGAGTAATCGGGAAGCCCAAAGATTTGAGGGCAAGTATTTATTCAAATTCAAAAAAATCACTTCCGCTGACTTATCATGTAAAATGGCCTCACGCTTGCTTTTAAATTCTACGCTTAAACCGTTCACAGTCAGTTGAAAAAATGGCCGTGTTGCAGGTCTTGGACGTTTATTTCAATGAATTACCCATAACGGCATGGACCGTTATAACACAGCAACTAGAGCAACTCACAGCGACCAACTTAATATTGCATGCGCACTCTAAATCGAATGTTCCAGCTCTGATGTGGCTTTTGAAAATGTGCCCAAATGCTAGCAGTCTGCGAGTTAAAGGTGCCTCCGCCGCAGAAGTATTGATTACAGCAAGTCAAAGGGGACTGTGTCCAAACGTAACGGATTTATTTACAAATATTTATTTTTAAACTGAAAAATGGCCAACCACATTGAGAGCGGGTCGTATCTGTCGACAGGTAACTGTTCGGAAGGTTCAATATCCAAAAAAGAAATTCTCAAAGGCTTCAGAACAGATGGGAAGGAAGCATGTGGGAAAAATGGGGAGATGGAATTTGAAAACTTTAAAAATTCAGACGGAAGTTTTCTACGATACAAAACCTTTATACAATTTTTTGGAGTCACAAAAACATTCTGTTGAAGAAATTGATACCAAAATATTGGACAACGGGTTGTTCTTCGAGGAAGAAAAATTGAATGTACACCCAATGTTTTCTTAAAATCGATCGGTTTCCACAACATGCTGCATTATTTTCATTTTATTTTATATCAAGGGTAATTCATCGTTATCCCCACGTCGTTAGTAGTATAGGCGTCTATACCGCTGGTACCCTGCAATGGAAACCGCTGGTTCCCTTGCATGCTAACCGCCGGCCCGGCCCATG